>WEDG01005205.1:0-61986 GCA_017591395.1 Schistocephalus solidus
GAGCAGCGGTGCGGTCCCCTTGATACAAGTACTTAGTTTCAACTGCAACCACCTAACCAGTCACCAACACAGTTGCCTTAGGACGCTATATCGGCGTGTTGAGACTCACTGTAGTGAACCGGACGACAAGCTTTCCGAGTTCCAGTATTTTCGACAGTTGTTCAGATAAAATGGCTACTCGCGCAACTTTGTCAACCGGTGCAGACGCAAACGGGACGAACAAAAAAAAACGCACTGAGCCTAAATATTGGCGCGTCATTCAATACGTCAACAACGTATCGGATACCGTCAGCCATTTTCTTGCGCCACTTGGATTTGGAGTCGCACACAGACCGGAGGCCACCATTTTGCGTGAGGTAATGAGACAAAAGGACCAAGTGCCGGGGCAACAAATATCTGCAGTTGTTTATCGGATCTGGTGCAGTTGTAGGAAAATCAACTACGTCGAAAACCTGGATGACTGCTTCAGACGTGAATTGCCGAACACGCGGCAGCAGTGCGGCGAAATGACGCCAATTCCTAAGTCGTGGCTCATTCGGCGAGAACCGGTCACAAATTCAACTTCGATGAAGCCGAACTTCTCGCAAGAGGTGGCAGTGGCTGCGAGTTGCTTGAGTCATGGTTTACAGGCCCCCAGTCTATTAACAAGTGTAATGACCTACCCAACCCATATTTAGTGTTAATACCCAGTTTGGCAAGAGCAATCGGCCACTCGGGGAGCACCCAGATGACCACATTTCCCAACGCCATTGCCGGTGAGCCAACTGCAATCATCACGCCACCCTGCAACACGGGTGGCGAAATTTCAGCGTAGAATGACCCGCATGCCGGCCATCAAACAATTAACGCACCAGAACACAGTCATCATCGATGAAGGGGGGGGGGCCTTAATTGTGGTAGGTATGCCGTAGCATAGCGACTGCATCCTATACATACTACAATGCCCTGTGTACGAAGTTCCCGTATCTGATACGGTCTCTGATTCTGGGTTCAAGTTGGAATCCAAAACGTATGGCGAATAAAGCTCTTGTCCCAGGCGATTGCATCTACTTTTTCTCAATTACTTCCTGGGACTCGCATTTTCGCTTTTATCGGCAGATCAGTCAGTTTTCTAACTTATCGCTGCATCTCCTTCATTTGGATATCAGTTTCTGGTTCCTCATCTGTGGACCACAAACTGCTTTAAAGTCGTCGGATATGCCGCGTGCACCGAAAACCACCGCCGATACAGATCAATCCGAGTTAGAAGAGGTACTGACCAACTTGAAGGGGAGGTGAATGTCCACATTTCCACGAGGGGTCAATCACACAGAAAAGCACACGCTCGTTTCTCGTGCTGTATGCCATGAACGTGCGCCTGATCGCGTCCCGCATTGGTTGTAGCCACAGTGTCCTCAGCTAATCAGAGTGATCCATGGCTTTGGGAATTTACTTGGCTCTTCTAAGCCTTTATCTTTAAGTGGATTGGAGAGTATAGAGGCAGCCTGAACGGGATGCTTTAAATACATCTAACTTTTCAGGGAGAGTGACTTTAAGTTTTTAAATACGCCTTCTCCTGTTCAATCGTGGTCTGCTTCTCTGCCGTGGTGGGGTTTGGGAGAGCAGTCAAGTAGGCATACGTTTCCTGTGCTTTATGAGTACCAGACCAGGTCATAACATATAATAAGTTTAACAAGCGTGAAATATTTCAATTTCTGATATTAATATATGAGTCAATGGGTGCAGAGCTATTTATCTGAAACAGTGAGTCCTCTCCCTGGTAAGGTGTCAGAAGATACTCCTGAACTTTGCCTTAAATACACACCGAACTGTATCCTGAAGAGCACATTCAATGTTACTTCTGAGCTACGATGGCCATCTCCTTACCTTGACCTCCTGTCAAATGACGATGATGATAATGATGATGATGATGAGGAGGAGGAGGATGGCACATTGGATTAATCTTCGGCCAAATAAAAGAAAATAAGCGTAAAAATGTAATGTGGTTCCCAACTCAGAAGAATAATTTAAACTATCTACTTATATGTCAATAGTAGCGATGTTTAATTTCAGTGAATGTTTAATAGATATCCTCTTCACATTTTCAGGACATGCACGAAGCCGCATTTCGAATACATTGTATAAGCCTAGAGCTACTGAGTAATTCAAATTCAGACTACTCTGATTATTTTTTGCAGCTCTTTGATGTATGCAGCCCATTCAAAATTTTTAATAATTTGCCTTTGGGATGTGGGCAAATGCGCAGGGATTTCTTACAATCCTTCTGCATTGTGAAGGAATGGAATTGCTTTCGGTTTCCAAAGCTTTTTCAAAGTTGTTACTATGATTTGTCATGGACACTCGATAAGACTTTTCGGACTTGGAGGACTGAGTCAGACGGTAACTTTTCCTCATATTCTCGCAGAAGTTTAATATTCTCACTGCACATCTCACCGTACATCGGTCACTATCCACGAATCCTACACCCCAACAGTCCAACAGCGATTGATTCTTGGGAAATGAAGAGAGGCAGTGAAGGTTTAGATAGCTTAATTCCCCTAACCGCTTCTTTTCTGTTGATTTGTAGACCATTATATTTTACAACCACATTCCAACTAACAGCCAGCGTCACAAAAGGACTATAAGGAACCCGCTTGACGAGGGGATATATGCGCTGGACATACCCAGCCTCTCGTCGTCATCCATCGGTTTCACCATTATCTAATTTCCTTCTCATTCAAAAGTCCGAAGGCTCCCAAAGTGACTCCATTGGTACCTAGGGGCACTTCCAATCCACGACACAAGCGGAAGCGTCCACATCGTTCGGCTCGCACACGAAACGCTGGCCTCAAGACTGCTATAGAGTGGTGGATGGAGACAGCTGCCCAGCAGCCAAGGGATATCCAACAACTGATTTTTTGAAAATGAAGCACATAGATGTTGCTGCACGTCTTTGCCTTTGCCATCTTCTTCAAGGCCTATGTTAAAGAAGATGGAAACTGTTTCAGAGCTTGACGAATTCCCCAGCTCGCTGTCTGACAAAACATACAGACAGTAGGTGGTAAGTGCCCAATTACATCACGTCTAATCCGCAAGATCGTCTACCTCACCGGCTTCGGTGGAGAAACCACCAGCACCTTCGCTGATCAAGTGTTTAGTGGCCCATTTTCAGATGATCTAACATATCAGCTGACTTTTTATGGCCGACAACAAGAGAAGTGGCCCTTTTTCGGGTCCGACATATACAGCCTTGTCCTCGGTAAGACAAGTATAATATGTTCCTTAATTATATCCTATGCAGACGTTTTGGCCTATGGAACACAGGCAATAAGTCGGACTGCCAGCCTCTCAGAATGCGTTCTGAAAGGCTTATGACCGACTGCAGAAGCGTGGACTGAAGGCCTTGAATTCCATTACTGAACACGGTAAGTCACCATTCCTAATTTGCATGAACTGCGTAGGCTCCCCTGTCTTTGTACGCCCTATCCGAAGCTCGGTACTGTAGGCTGCGAACACCGAGTCGTTTACTTGTCCAACCGTGAGCCAATTTGCTACGGTCACATCGGCCTGGCAACCAGTGGAGTTCCGCGAGCGTTTCTGCCTAACAATCCTCGTGTGGTTACTCTGCGGGACACTGAGACTTTAGTCTGTTTCCGATCGCGTCTTGCAGGTGCTCGGCGAGTTCTCTTAATCTGCAACGGAAGCATGTCTACAGAGGTGGCCTACAAGACTGAAGACTGTCATGTGGTGTGGGTGGTGAAGCATGAGGATATCAGCGTCACTTTCCTGGAGATCACGGCGGCATACTATCTCCTCCAGTCTCAAAAATCAGGTTCTCAAAGTCTCGGTGGTAGCGAGTCGTTAACAGCAACAAAGGCAAACAAAAAATCTGCTCCACTCATTTAAACTCTTTGCTACAGCCTTGCCTAGCGTCAGCACGGAGGAGAGGCGCGTTTGGTACAGAAGAATAATTGTAGCTGTCTACTTATATTTCTATAGTAGGGATGTTTACTTTCACTGAATTTATAATAGATATCACCATCGTTTGGCTCACAGACGAAACGCTGGCCTCAAGACTGCTATACGGTGGTGGATGGAGACAGCTCCCCAACAGTAAAGGGATATCCAACAACTGCTTTTTGGAAAATAAGGCACATAGGTGTTGCTGCGCGTCTAGGCCTTTGCCATCTTCGTCAGGGCCTATGATTAAGAAGATAGAAACTGTTTCCTAAAGAATACAACGGCATACTATCTCCTCCAGTCTCAAAAATCAGGTTCTCGACATCTTGGTGGTAGTGAGTCGTTAACAGCAGCAAAGGCAGACAAAAAATTTGCTCCACTCATTCAAACTCTTTGCTACAGCCTTGCCTAGCGTCAGCACGGAGGAGAGGCGCGTTTGGTACCGGCGGAGGAAGCAAGCATCTCCGGTTCCCTTCGCTTCGGCTCGGCTTTGGGTTTGGACTGGGCCCAGGGACTCAAGTTCACTGGTATTATGGGCGAAAAAGATTTGGCCAGACCCCTAAAGTGAAGTTTTTCCTGCCTCTACCGATATTTACTTGTATTTGCTGTCACTGGAAGTCATTTTGGAAGGACCACTGTCAACAGCATATCCAATCACTGCGAAAAGAAGCCAGTGCTTTAGTTATCCGTTTTCAAGTAATGTTTTATTCCCAAGTGTCCACTTCAATTCTGATAGTCACTTTAAACTTCCAGTATTAGCTTTGATTGTAGATTCCAAAGTCACGTAGATGGAGATGGTCATGGTCAGTAATTCTGTTAAGTAACAATTACTGAGAAGTATTGCCGGTAAAGAGTGGGGAGACCCAAAGGACTATTTCAGGATTGACAACGGTCACCAACAACAATCGGTAACCCAACCTCATTTTCAAGGCAAAACAAAAGGGCCCGTTTCGTCCAACGATCTGGACTCATCAGTTAAAATTTTCATGGGACTTCGAGTCTTCTTGCTTCAGTCTAACAGGGTTGGAGCAAGCTCGGTAGCTCAAATAGACAGAACTTCTGGACCCCAGCTCAACTCTTTGGCATGCCTCGTCTCACTAGAACGTAGAGAAGTATGCCTTTCTGCTTTGACACTGATTTACACTCTTCCAGCGCGGGTACTAGCTAAAAGCTAAAGCAGCTGACATTGTTAACCTTATCAATGGGTTCACCATCATTTCCATGTACAAGTATTGCACATTTTCGGGACCAGGATTTATCAGTTTGTCATAAATTGATATATCGATCTGCAGGGAATTTTTATTGGGCCTGAAGCTTGATTTAAATATTTTGTGCCAATTCTACCAGTCTCAGCGGGGTAACCACCAAATATTCATAATCAACTCACGAATATTCGCTCAGATTTATTTACTATACTACAATGCAAGTAAGAACTAAAACACTTGGCATCCGCCTCGTCGGTTTCGTGTTGATGTACGAGACAAGTATCGTTGCATGAAGCCTGTGACATAAAACATGATTTTTGGGCCAAACATTTGGTGATACTGTGAGCATTGATCAGACGCCTAGTTGTGTCTCGGTAGTTCTCGAATAATCTACCTCACTGCCTACGAGATTTCAGCCGGGGATACGGCTTGCGCCATAATGTTCTTAAAGTAAAAATGGGCTAAATATTTTCCAGATACTGATTTTTCCACACGTTGCATATTTCGTCCACGACATGCTACAGCATTTGCCGTTGTATAAAATAACGGTCCTCGTTTAATTTTGAGGCTTTCACAGAGGCAATTCTCTCAAGAGGGTTGATTTCAGTTTAAGTAAATAGAATTCCTTTTGTACTCTAAGGCTGTGATCGAGCCCGATGTATTCGGTCTTGATGCAGCTGCGAATGGCGTTCTCCACGCCTTGCCATCTGTAGCAGCAGGTCTGGCAAGCCCGACATATTCTCTCCTCCAATGACGGAGACCGAATACAGAAGTTCTAAGAACCACCTCCATGTCTGGGTAGACTTAATTGAGGCAGGTTTTGATTTGACCTACTTTACGACGCCTCGAAGTAGAAAATATTGTCGGCTGAGGGACCTGAACACTAAGCTCATGAGGCGGACAACGAATAACGTGTCCAATCCACCACAGTCATAATTATGGGGCAGACCTAGAGGTCCTCGCGATATCACCTGCAAAACAAAGTCAATATGCTCCACTCAAAAGATGTTCTCAGCCAGCAGTCGTCAGAGGCCTTCAGATTTCACTCATTTTATGCACAGCCCAGTATTCCGAATCGAAAAGCTGGACTGACTTGTCTAAAACAAACCTCCAGGTCGAAATTTTAAGTAACTTTACATAGTAAGCCTACTTTTATACATTCAGCAGCTCTTTTTTATTCTCGTAGATCGTATACAACTCGCAGGTAGGCGGTACGTTTACGCTGGATGAAGTTAAGGATTCTGGTCTGATTAAGGTAACTATTTGTTTTGGGTTTACTGTAACAAGAGAGTTCACTTAGCAGGAAAACCCTTAAAGCTCACTTTAAACCAATAAAATTATGCAGTCAATTCAGTATAATAAAGCAAGTTTTTTTAGATCATCCAGTATGAAATTTACAGAGGTATATGATCTAATTTGTCAGCTTCTTATTTTATGTTGCTATTTTATTTTGACATTTATATGTTTCTCCAGGAATAAGTTGAGAAGAAGAGGAGCGGATGACTGGAATATGCCGAACTGTTTGCAGTATGCAGTTGTCTCTGACGATGGGTTCGTGTGACAATCCGAAATGTCAGGCCAATAATCAACATGTTCCAGTGATCGCCTCTTCTTCTTATTCTTGTTCTTCTTCGTCTTGTGTTTCTGGTAAAAAGCTACCACAAATATTTCCACCTGAACCATTTTGCGCCTTAAAATATTATCAATCTCTTTTTACTTAAATGGTTTAAGGATGGAAAAGTCCAAAATTCTTGCAATTAGAAAATATGAGTTCTTGCGTGAAAATGCAGCATCGCAGACAGCTTGGAATATTAATGGTGTATTTTGTTCAGGCAGTATGAAATGGGTTTGCGAAATTTCGTTCTGGTAAATTTGACCTCATGTTTGAGTCACGCGGTCGGCCAGAATCAAAGGTGGATAGTGAGAAACTAAAAGTCGCTGTCGAATCAGCTCCACTTCAGAGTGCACATGGATTATTATAGATTTTTGGTGTTAGCAAGCAAACAGTATTAATGGAGCTGAAGTCGGAAAAGTGAAAAAAGTTGAAATGTGGGTTCTGCCGTGGAAAGAAGCAAGAACAAGGTTCGGAAGCTTACATAATGTTGCGTTCTAGTCAAAAAATTATGAATGATTGAATCAAATTGCAAGGCTTGATGAGAAATACAACCAATGCGACAAGAGTAGACGCTCAGTACGGTGACTGGACAAGTAAAAGCCACAAACATCCCGCCCAAAACACAATATTTATCAAAAAATCGATTTTGGCAGTTGGTGGTCTGATGCAGGATGACCCATTAGGATTTTATCAAAAATGGCTCATCGCTTACGGAGAAGCTCACTACAAGCAGCTGGACAAATGATCCAAAATCTTATAGACAAACAGCTTTGAAGGGTTTACCAAACGACTCCTATTCTATTGCATAAAAACGCTAGACCGCACACCGCACGAAAGACAGTGGCAAAACTAAAAGATTTGGAATTGGAATTTCTCCATCATCTAGCGTACTCTTAGACATTGTCACCAATAAGGACAACTACTTCAGGAATTTGGGTAACATTTTATAGGAAAACAAGTTATTTCTGACATTACTGTAACGCAGGCCTTCCGAGTTTCATGGAATGTAGATTATCAGGTTTGTACACGACCGGACTGGAAAAGCTAACGTTAAAGTGTGCTGGCAATTTGGGTGCATACTTCGATGAAAAAATATGCAGTTTTTTCTTACTTGACAAGCCAATGGTCAAAAATATTACGTTCATATACTTAAATGCAAATTTGTTTCGTTCATCAACCACTTGAAAATCCTTCCCAAAGAATTGCTAAAAAACGTTCTGTAACAAGATACCACAACAGAGTAACAACATACCTACTGAAAAATTTCAGTTTTGCGAAAACATTTTAGTGAAGACTCAAACATGCATGGCAAAAAGGGCTAAAATAAGACCTGGAATTTCCCGAATACCTTTGGTTGGTTTTAAAAATAACCCGGGAAACTGGCCTGCCGCGTACCAAACAAGTTGGGCAGCACATAAAAACTTCGCCTCTGCATGTGAGTAGTATGTTTTTTTAAATTGCGCATGTGTATATCTGTTTTCTTGGTCAGAACAATCGGAATTCACGTGGGACTATTTCCTTATTTACCAATAAATGCCTCCTGCAGAAAATGAGGTCTAATTAATACGACGGACAGAGTATTTTTGCAATATTTCGGGTTATGCGCACGACATTCAAGAAATATGGTCGTCACTACTTCTGGAAATAGGTAATTTCTCTAAGGACCTTACCACCTTAAGCCGGTTGGAAAGTTGAATCGAGTTTACAGCTTTATTCCACGCCCATTTGCTAAAGGATTTTTTTCTATTGATGTTTTCAACCATTTTTTTTCCATAGGCCATACCCATCAGTCCGAAAATGAAAATAATTTGACCCCATACACGTTAAAGCCCTTACCAGACTATGCTTTCCATGGCTGTCGTGTCTAATAACCAACTGATTCATTGGCTTATTCTTTAATTGATTCCACTCACTTTTACATTAACTAACTAATGCAAAGCACATAAAACATTAGTTGAACTGTCAAAATACGATATCTACTTGTGAAGATTGGGGAGATGATAGTACAGCGCTGAATTATATATAAGAACTTTATAATGATTTTTATATGTGCCATAAATTTGGTTTTTGAGTTACGATTTAACCAACAGGCTGATGAAAGTCAACTAGTAAAAAAAGGAATAATTTGGAACGCGCATCCTTTGCCTTACTTTCCACGCCTGTATTAATTGAACTGAATCCCTTTTAAAGAAATTTCGTTGTCACTCATGTTGAAGGGTGCTATGCGTCCAAATTGTACATAAGAACGAAGTACTCTGACCATATATTTTTGAATATAATAAGATAGAAGAATCAAATACAGATATAGAAATTTAACGCATCTGATAATACAATTTGTACTGCTGAAGAAGAAATTGTCTGGAAGACCGCTGTCTGCGATGAATGGAATACCATAGGAAGGGATTGGACATTTGAGTAATTTTAAAATCCCGAAATATATTTATGGCTTTCGGTTACTATTTCAGAATTTTCGCTACCTACATTACGTGACATGACCCGTGAAACGTTGCGACTGAAATATAGAGTTTAAATCGAAGCACTACGAATATTGCGCGTTTAAAGTTTTATCTATTCGCGTTCAGTAAAATGCATTATTCCCCGGCAAAGTCCCTTACTACATTAGTGTATCAACAATGACATTCACAGCTTTGCGCAGAAATCCATTTCAACGTTTCTAGGCAAATTCTCATGTGACTTACCGCTCTTGGTCATATCTGCACACACGATCTTCTCTAATGGAGGACCGTATAATAAAGAGGACCATTTAAAATAAAAACTACTTGCACCAACAAGAATCTTAAGTTTTTTAGTCTGCGTAATTCAGGTGCGGCACGCTCTGAATATGCACGATATTTTCAAAGAAGCAGGCGTTTTCGAAAAAAAAATCTGACTAAATAGGTGATTCATTGTAAATTTCAAAAATTAACTTGATAAGATTGTTGGTAACCTGATTGAAAGGTAAGTCAATTCATAGCTTCTATTTGGGATATAATAGCGCAGATGTTTAAATCGTTGACTGTACACAAGGCCCTGATTTATATACATATGCATATCTTATGTTCATTAACCCACTGTAGTAAACTGATCTGTTTGCAAATAAAAAACGTTTTGAACTGTGCCTTCGTGCAACCGTAGACGCAAGATGAAAGATGTCAACTATATTATTGTTTTACTGCTGAATTTGCGATGCTAGTTGCTTGCTTAGTTAACTAGGTAAAGCGCGAGGCTCCTGTTTTGAAGCGTCTCTCCGGCCGCAAGTCTACGTTTAACGCAAATCTAGAACTCGGGACCGTAGAACAGCAGTCAGCAACGATATTTCGGTCCTTTTTTACGGGTTAATCACGTTGAGAGTATTCAAAGTATTCTTTTTCTTTAAATTATTACCTGTTTCTTGAGATCCCAGTGCACAGAATTATGCCCAGGTCCCTTAGGTAACAGTTATTATTTTCCTATTTTTATTGAGGAATTCATCAAAATACAGAATACTCTTAAAAGTTACAGCAAGCTGACTGCTTAACAATATAGAAGCAAATTTTATAATATCTTGTTAAATTACACAATACAACAGCAAAAATTGAATAAGCATATTAGTTGTGTGTTTCAATAAAATAAGAAACATTTTAGTTGGCTTTCCAGAAAAAAAATAAAATTTGCCGAACAGTTGAAATCACTGCTGACTCTTTGATTTTTGGAGATTATATATAATTCGGAATCCTATGAATACTTGTCCTTTGTCAGAGCGGATTATTTAAAATGTGGTTACTTGATGTTATCTAAAATTCTTCAAGTTTTCTAGGTATTTTTATATGCTTTGCTTGCTTAATAAATGTAAGAATATCCCCAATTTCCAGTCTTGTGGGCCTAACGGACCTCCATTACATAAACCGGTGAATCCTGACTCTACTTCATTATTTTCTAATATATTGCAATTTTCGATCAAAGCATGCCTCCAAAAATCCTCTTGCAGAATACTTGGCATTCAAATATTCTTGTCTTCTGCAGACATTAGGATATATCTTAGAGTACACTTATGGAGTTTCAAAATATGGGCACTTTGAGCCAACTGTTTCACACACGGTTCTGTCTGCATTCGGTGAGAGCGTACCATGCGACCAAGTAGGTCAAACTGTTTTCTAACACCACAGTTCTATGACGAGCGGGTGAGTATGACTTACCTACGCGTCTGTCATGTCTTTTAAAGTACTGCAACTGAAATTGGCCATGAGAGGAGATGTAAAGCTAGACATCCGTCAGTACACATATTGAGCCAAATTTTTCCCATTTAATTCGGAGACCGGAATCACAACTCTAGCTTGCTAAACCAGCAGTATGTTCTAGGAACATTGCATAACGTTAACACAAATGAAAGATGAATTACCGGGATCACTTGGGAAAAGGGAGACTTGACAGCCACATAAAGGCTTTATTTTCCTGTCAGAAGCAGAAACAGATGGAGAGTCTGAGCTTACAAAGGGTACTGTTCGTCACAAAATTTAATGATTTCGCCTTTCCTTTTTAACATTCAGTTTTCCTTCGCAAAATGTTTCATCAAGCTGCGGAGTTAGGGGGTCAACTAGGTTTATAATGGAAGACTACGTGAAACAAATCGGGGGATTATTTCGCTAATCACTTAAATTGAGTTCAGTTAAATTCGGTGTATTTGAGGAAAATAGGCTTGCATCTTTGAACTCCCTAATGGAAATAATAGCGATTGACGACACGATCGATGGCAAGCAAAGCATTCCTGCAGCAATTACGAGGAATTGCAAACGATTTATGTGGAAGCTACTGAACTTTTTGATGTGCGATTGCAAAACCAAAGTAGGTTATAAATTCTGCGCCCCCATGTGCCTGCTGCCTGCATCTGCTGTTATTTCTAGTATTGGTTCGAATATGATTTCAAAATACCCAGTGGATAAAAGTGTATTCTGGTGATTGATTCTTCTTCTTCTTCAATAAGCGGATTTTGAAGTTCAAGGAGGATAATAATATATTCTCTTTTAATTCTCCTTCTTATTCAAAAAACCAAGTGATAGATAATTGGTTGGGACTGTCTAAGGAGTTCTAACAGGCGTCAAACGATTCAGGAAATTACATTCCACAATACTTTTTCCAATGTGCAGGGCACTTTATGATTAGCTTATGTAAAAGTTTTGTTCAGATTGATATTCTGGAAATATTGGTTGAATCGGTTTTTGAGGAAAATGAAATCACGTCTAAAGACTAGTTGCTTTTCCCTAGGACTTGGCTTTGAGAGATCCTTTACTTTCTCAGTTAATTTAGATAGGAAGTTCGGCCATTGTTGTAAAAGGGAAATGTGCTCTTAAAGACTAGTTCTGCCGCAAAGACACACGCTGGTGTATTTATTTTCAAAAGTCAGTCAACTCTCAATTCCAGACCGGAGGGCGTATGGAGTAAAGCCGATTTCAGTTAGCCAATAAGGAAAAATGTTTTAATTTTCACGTATCGTTCGCTTATCAAAGCATCTGTGGTAACCGAAGATAACACATCAGCTCCAACGTATTTTCGGTGCCGTAACAACCGAATTCCTCTTCCGTGGTGATGGAGAACGCGGTCTCGGATACGTCTGCCAGGCCTCATTTTCAGAGAAATGAGGCTGAATCTGTAGTCCGCAAATAAACGTGTACATTTTTCAGCTGACAGTGCACAAATGTTCATCTATTCGCTCTTGTCTGGTATAGAATAAAGGTTCTACGGAAAGAAATGGAAATCGTAAACATCCGCTGCAATAGTGTCGATTATTTCGCGTTCTGACCTGCCGTCATTCCGCGGACAACAATTTATCTCTTGAATATATTTAATTTAACAAAAGTACCTAAAACTATCTATAGTCATCAAATTGTTTCAGTGCTAGCTCATCTTAAACCATATATTTATTTTGCCTTTGCTGTCTACTGGTATGAACTACAATCAATAATATTATAAGTTCTAAATGTGCTACGGACGAACGATTTAATTTGCAAGAAAAACAATGAAGCTACTGTCTTCAATAAGACTGGGCATCGCACCTATATTTTTCACTTTACTGAACTACTACGCACACCTAGCGTCACTTCCAGTGTATTGCTCCGAACGGCGAATACAGCAAGGACATTGGTTGTGGCAATTCGAAAAAGATTTTGTCAGGCACCCGACAAGGCCCCGGGTCCGCTATTCATAAAACCGCACCTTCTTTAACTCCTTTAGACAGCTTTGACCTGGTTCGATTTAAGTTGTTTACTGCTGGCCAAAAAGGATAAATTCCGAGTAAGTGAAGCGCGTACCGGTACCAGAATATTGCGTTCTCCGTCTTACTGGTGCTGTTTGCAAATCGTGCCAAAGTTTATCTCTAAGCAAAAAAAGGCTAACCCATAGGCAGAAAGACAATACATCAAATTCATCCTGGCTGCAGTGGAAACCCTTAGTCCAATGATCAGTCAACATGATAATATCAACGACATATTTTTTTATCCTGACAAGATTTTCGAGATTACTGGCTGATCGTTTTTGTGTAAATAACTTAATTTTATAGACTAGCAAACAATGCTATCGGTCAGATCGAAAGTTCGTATTCCACTGGGTATTTCATCGGTTCTGCTGGGTACCACATCACCGGAATTGTTAGTAAATAAGGTGATTCTCTCAGGATTCATGCCACGCCTACAGTCGTCTCTAATGTACGTGAGCGACCGACTCAAGTTACTTTCGAGCAATTTCCTTTCCTAAGACCCATTAGCAACTCATTCCTCTACCTAAGAAAACTTTAATAGTTTTATTGATATAACACTTCGTGGCCTTAGAACACCGAAAAACCAAGACGTGCCAAAAAATGAGACCCTGTGTTAAATAAACAGAAAATCCAACAAAATTTCAGAAAATTAGTGTAACGTTTAGGATTGCGCGTACACGCACATTCAAAGTCGTGCTGAAGTCGTTCAAAGACATTTGTGTTCCCAGCACAGCCTTGGGTCGACAAGACCTTTAACACCACGCACAAATGTGCTTGGATTGATTCTTTCTAAAACTTCATCTTTTATTGTCTAGCTCGCATGGGAATTCAAGGACACCATCTATTATAACAGTTTAATTCTGTCGCTTTATTCTTCGCTGTGTTAAAGCGTTTACGCCGGATTAAGGATGACAAGTCACAAACTGCATCGAATTGTCATTAAATGATTCTTACTGAGACATATCTATATCATGCTTTTCGTAGCTCCAAGTAGTTGATCGGAGCTCTGGTTTCATCTGAAAGCATTAATTTTCGATCGAAAGGATTATCCTAGGATAGCACGAGTTATTAATAACGAGAATCTCACAACTGCTACATCAATAAAACAATTCCATTGTTGATTTTCTTTCCTATCGCACTTTCCGTATTCGTATGATTTGCAAAACCAAAGATTGCAGCTGTGGTACGAGGAAAAAGGTCCACTGCCCTTTTTTAACAAGTCAAGTTTCATCGTGTTCCAAAAAAGTCTCAAACGGTTAACAAATGCAGTTAAATAAGTCTTCAGTGGTCGTTAATTCCATCACTGTCAATGAAAAAGACGTAAATCTATAGCTAATGTTAGTGAGATTTATTAAACTGATATCGTTTGCCTTTGGCTCTTACTTATGTGGATGGTATGCGGAAATATAGTAAAATATTCAGGAAACTAGAGTATTCAGTTAAAGTGAATATCAAAGAACAGTTTTCCTTGTTTAAAGCGATAAAGGACGCATTAGCATCGTGCGCTTTTAAATTTCTGTAAGGTTAGTTTCAGAAGACCAATCTGACATCACATAATTCATCTTTTTTAAAGTCATTTTCCTATAGCATTTGAATTAAAGTTCATTATTATTATTGTTCCATAAAATTGTATTTGATTTATAAATGAGAGTTGTACCCTATTGGCTTGAAATAGTTGGGATTGAATTTAAACATTTTCATTTGCTGAACAGGGAAACCCTTATACCAAACTAACCGATTGTTCGTTAATATCTCATTCCTTTTCTATTCGCTAGTTTATAAAGCTAGCTGGTGGGCGCTGTTGGCATAAACTTCACGCGATTCTTCCTTTATTTTTAGATGATAAAATATTTTAGAATTTGTACACGTACGTGTACGTGTAGACTCTGTATAATGTTATACGGAGTCTACGTTAACTACCACTTGCGCCCATTGTGTGCGCTTCATCGGGGTGAGGGGATGCACAATATCTAGATAAACCGGAAACAATTAATTTATAATGTTGTTCTAGGCTTTTTCTGGCTCTATGCCATTAACTGGGATTTGTGAGCTTATGTGCGGGTAAATGTATTATTAACATCTACCGTCACTGATAACATCACGTAAAGAGAGAAATGAGAGGAATGTAACTACAGAGATTGCAATTAATAGTCAGTTAATCAAAACTAACCGCAGACTAACTGAATGGACTAGCCCGGGGCGACTGTATTATTTTCATGGGGAATAAGGTCTGCCTAATGTTTTCTGGTTTATACGAAAATGCAAAAAATAATTGTTAAATAAAAAGTGTACTATAGATGCAACTATCAAGGTTACGCCCCAATGAATAGTTTATAAGCTCATTAGAATAGAAAGCTTTATGGTTTCATAACTAACAGAGAACTGTTTGGTATTGCATCCGTTTATGAAGGTCCTCACTCCAGGGCTCAAAAATTATAAACGGTTGCTATTAGATGGTGCTCAAAGTGGAAGTTGCAATTGGCAGACCGTAAATATAAAAATCGTTTATACACGAATTCTTTCTTAAACCCTATAGTTGAATCTAAGTTTCCTCACAAAAAAATGCAGAAGAAACAATATAATTAATTGTTATTTGATGTGCACTTTAGCACACACATATATGTAAAAAGCACTGAACACAACAAAGAAAAAATAGATTAGCAAGGAGCGTGCATGCTACAAGAAATATCTTACCGTTTGGTGAACATGGCGCAATACTGACAGGTACCCACAAAACTCGGGAGCACATAAATTGTCAATTGCAATATTTATCATACGATCAATAACAAGATCGTCAAGATTTCAAATTCACGACCATCGTCCATCTCTTAAAGCATAAGGAGAACCGGCAAATTTTTAACAACTACAAAGGCATCTCGTTGCTCAAAATCGCCAGGAAGATCTTCGTCCGTATTCTTCTTGATCGTCTGAACGGTCACCTAGAGTAGGGACTTATCCCAGAAAGCCTATGCGCCTTCTGCAGACACCGCAAGACAAACGATATGATCATTGCCGCCTGACAGCTACAAGAGAAGTGCCAGGAGATGCAAAATCACCTAAACACTATTTTCGTGGATCTGACGAAAACCTTTGACAAGGGGAATCGGGACGGAATGTGGAAAGTCATACAGAAATTCGGCTGTCCTGAGTGGTTCAGACACACGGTATGTCAGCTTCATGACGGGATGACGGCACGCGTCACTGACAATGGGATGGTATCAGAATCATTCGCATTGACCAGCGGAGTGAAGGAGGGCTTCGTATTGGCTCCCACACTGTTCAGTCTCATGTTATCTGCTATGCTGATGGACGCCTACCATGATGAGCAGCCTAGGATCCGCATGCCTACAGAACTGACGGGCACCTTTTCAACAGTCGGCGTATGCAGGCTACAACGCGCGAGTCTACGGCTACAGTCCATGACTTGCTCTTCGCGAACGACTGCGATCTTAACACCGTTACGGAGGAAGACATGCATAGGAGCCTGGATCTCATCGCTGCAGGCTGCGCCAATTTTAGATTAACAATCAGTACAGTCAAAACGGTTGTCATGCCCCAGCCACCACCTATCGCAGAATACAATGTTTTCCAAATCAATGTCGTCGGTGCTCAACTCAAAAATGTGGAAACCTTTGTTTATCTAGGAAGCACGCTGCCATACCACATGACAATCGACGACGAGGTTTCTTAACAGATCTCCAAAGCCTGTCAGGCCTTCGGCTGACTGCAGGCCTCTGTGTGGAAATTCCACGTATTCACCTGAACCAAAATGAAGATGTTCAAGGCCGTCGTCGTGACGACACTCCTTTACGGAGCGGAGACCTGGACCATCTATTCGAACCAAACTAGGAAGCTGAATCACTTCCATCTCAGCTGCCTCTGCAGAATACTTGATATGATATGGCAAGACAGGATCCCTGACACGGAAGTCCTGGAGCGGAATGGAATCCTCCATGTGCAAGTGCAATTGCAATGGAGCAGCCACCTCGTGAGAATGGACGACAAGCAAATGCTCAAACGACTTTTCTATGGAGTTGTCGCTACGGGTGCTGGCCAAAAGCGAGGTGAAATACGACACTACAGGGACACTTTGAAGAAATCTCTGAAGCAACTGCAAATCCACCCGGCGACCTGGGAGGACCTTGCCCAGGACAGACCGGCATGGATAAGATCCGTGAAGACTGGTTCAGCAATCTATGAGGCCAACCGGATCGCCGCCACCAAGGCCAAAAACCGGCACGAAAGTCACCAGCACCACGGATCATCACCGCCAATGCGCAGGCCCTTTCAACGTGCCCACGCTGTCAACGCACCTTCCGCGCACGAATCGGCCTGGTCGGACATCTACGGATGCAATGCACCAACAATCGGACAATTCCAACTTCTACGTCAAATTCTGCCAACCCTCCTTCGGATTCCATCACTCTCACTCCTGACATCAATTCCATTACTCCCACCATCATAGAGACCACATTCCAATACTCATCACCCGTTACCTCCACCACCACCGCTGCCTCCACCACCATCAGCGATGGGGACTCTCTCCTTAAAATTCATCATTGCGCCAGCACATTCAGCTCACGCATGGGCCTATTCTGTCACATGCATATCCATGACAGCGGAATTCACTACAATGCCGACAACACCGATACCCCATGCACAAACTCCGCTCCTGCCATTCTTACCGCTACTGCCATCCCCACTACCATGATAAACATCCGCCAGCCTCTACCGATTTCTCCTGCCCACACTGCGCCCGCAACTTCAACTCACGCATCGGCCTGGTCGGTCACCTGCGAATCCATCGCACGAACGCTGGTGAACCAGTGCCTGGGGCTCCGACATACAGTCGACGCGCCCGCTTCCGTTGCTCTCACTGCTCCCGCACATTTAAGCACCGCATGGGCCTATTAAGACACAAGCGCATCCGCGATAACCCGCGGTAAACCACCGGAGGCTAAGCCAAATCAGCGCACGCTACCTACGCCAATAAATAGACACACCCTCACCATTATCACATACCTTAGAATATCATGGTTTCCTAGAAACCGTGGATTGAGTGGCTGCCAATCTGACGCTTACACCAGACCACGCCGTCGGCCCAGTGTATGTGCTGTGTGTGTTAAGTGGCTGACCAGTGGACTGGGAGTCAGACGGCGATGGCTCCTCCATATCCCATGATTTATTGAATCCTTGTGTGTATGCGTTATGGGAGCCAGGTCGTGCTTGTTTAGCGTTTTGTTTGTCCTCTCTACCAGCGAGAATCCGGGCGATATCATTTTTAAAGAATCATTCAAATAATCGCTTAACACTCAACCTCATAAGCTGGCTGCTCCATCGCAGGTGCAGATTCCTCAGCATAGTGTGGATGTTGAAGATTCCGGTTCGTTCGAAGACACTCTTTTCTGGAATCCTTTCTTGTCATCTCAGTTTTAGTATCTTGTGGAGGCAGCTAAGGTAGAAGTGGTTGAGTAAATTTCCAGGTCTCCGCTCCATACAGTAGTGTTTCTCAGACGATGGTCTTGCACACCCAAAGTTTGATGTTGCGATGAAGGCAATGGCAATTCGACACGGAATCCTGTATCCGGTTGAGGGCCTATCTGACTTGGAAGATCTGGTGCGCAACTCTGCCTGTGATTTTGGTGTTGCATGAGTGTCCTGTCTAAATAGGCAACATGTATTATGTTTGCAGATTGTGTGCCGTTGATGAAGATTCCGAGGACATTGTGTTCATATTTGGGCCAAATTGATGCAAAACCACCGTTTTGTCTGTGTCTGAAGTTAACGCTGCCGGTGACAAAAAGGTCCATGCCCCTTTGTAGGTCCTCTTCTGTCGCGGTGTTGTGTGCACACTCGTTTGCGAAGAGCGAGCCGTGGACAGTAGTCGCAGATAGACGTGTTGGGACTTGCAACCGCCGAGGACTCAGAAGATTATCATCGGTCCTATAGACGATACTGATCCCAGTGCGCTTATCATAGTTGGTGTCCATCGGCATTGCAGTAAAAAATGACAGAATAGGGAGTGGTCCTGCTCCACTCAGTTCCCACTGATCATTGTGACTGACTCGTTGTCTGTGACGCGTGCCCTCAGTTCATCGTGGAGCTGATGTATCATGTGCGTGAATTGCTCAGAGCCACCAAATTTCTACATTACAGTCCAAAGCTCATCACAATTTACATTTTCGAAGACTTTTTTCTGCAGCATGTACTCCTACTAACCAGATTTTGTATGCAATATTGTTAACAAGACACGGGGATTGTAATCCCCTATTCCAGAAGACTTGCGTTAATCTCCGGGGGATGAGTGTTAAAGTTAGGCATAAGGCTAGCGTTAGGGTAGGTGAGAGGTAGAGTCAAGTTTAGGTTTAAAGTTAAGGTTTGGGTTTAATTTAAGTTTAAGTGTCGAGTAAAGGTTTGGGTTAGGGCATCTGTTGGGTCACGGGAATATATACCGTCCCTGGAATTTTGCACATTACCACCTGGATTACTGGCGATGTGTGGGGCCCCTGTTCCCGTTCTTTACCATGTTTCCTGTACCTAAGTATGCGTCTCCAATAAATACTTTCATATTTGATTGAGGATGCATCGGAGTAAATGTTTTTTTGCAGTTTAAACGCTATCCTCTAAGGCACCATATTTACTGTAGCAGGTCTATACAAAACGCCAGTGCTGACGGGTTGCCTCTTCTTTCTCATATCACAGAACTTTAGCTTTATTGGTTTCAATACACTTTTGGTGACATTAATATTCACATTAATCGCCCTCAAGAGATACCCAGAAGCTATTTTGTTTGTGGAACGCTAGTAATATTTAACTCGTTTATTACTCTATGCTGTAATAAAAGTCATTCGAATTAGTCTATATATCATTGAAATTATTTATAAGAAAGCCGAAACAGAGTCAAGAAGAAAATGACCGTAATGTAATTACAGTTGAATGTCCAAACAGCGTATCAACAGATGGAAAATTGAACGTTAAAGTCATTGTTTGATCCAAAACGGAATATGCGACTGCGACATTGCAGTAACTGCATAAGCTTTATCAAGAACTATGACAGAGTCCGCAGAAAAAAAGAATTTACGTCTCAAATAATTCAATGGTAAGTGTGACGGCCGCAAAATTGCGCTCGGAATCTTTTGACCAGGCGAATTTGCCATTTGACTGCCGAGACGGACCATTTTTTTACGCGATAGGTAGCCTAGTTCCTTCGAAGTTGTTTCTTATGAGCAATGGCTTTTGATAGTAGACCAATGAGGAATCGCGTCACTAAAACACCAGGGTATTTTTTGACTAATAGGCCTAAAAATAGCACCATTAACTATTTTGATTTCCTCTTTTCCTGTGGCAATTGCAATGTGGGGAGCCTTCTTTTTGGAAATGCAGGGTGGAGCAATTGACTGTTCACTGAGTTCACAAAATTTTTGTTGATAAAATAGGTAAAGACATCGCAAACCAAGCCAGCACGTCCAAATAAATTTTCAGCTTTCAGTGGTGGGTCAAAATTCAATAGATTTTTCCGAAAACATAACTTACTTCGTAATTAATGCCCTCTAGTATGAGCCTTTTTGAGCACATAATTACAAGGTTCAAACTTGGACATTATTTCTGAAGCTCTGGGTACAGGAATTTATCCTTTGGACAGCAGAGCTACATCATAAGTAGCTAAAAATTTAACTTGCCTCATTAAGTGATGGATAGCTCAATCCAGCTTACGACTGCAACCGAATTAAGACAACAGTTTCTTTTCTCGTCATTGAGTGATCAATTACAAACTATTATGTTTCCTGCCACTTAGTACTAACAATGGCCAAACCTAAGAAACTGAAGGCGAACAAACAGGTCGAAGGAAAAAGAGCAAAAAAGTGAATAATGTTTTTTTACTTAACACAATCTCAGGACGGAAAAGGAGGAAGATGGCAAAATCAGTACAACTGAATTATCAATCAGAAATTCTCGGCTTTGGGAAATTAGGCTTGCGCTCTCAGAGTCAGAGCAGAAGGCCTTCAGGTAGGTGAAACCTCCGATTTCTCATTTTAATAAACATTTTACAGGAAAAAGAACAATGAACTTGTGGAACAGATTTATGGTCTTCAGGAACTAGTGCACAACTCTGAGAAGGACATTGTTAACGTCATCGCCTACTTAAAGGACATTGACGAAACAAAGAGTGTTAAGGTACCACGCTGGCCTTCTCCGGTAGGTTGTAGATTGTTGAACTGCAAGCGGAACTTCGCACCAGAAGAAATGCGTATGAGCGAGAGCGGGATGAACTTGTAAGCCCCCTCCCGGCTGTAACCCCCTGCAAACCCCATTTAAGGAGTCTAGGCTAAGGGAACGAATCCAGCAACTTTCCTCTGAACTAGCTGAAAAGGAGGAGATCGTTCGTAACCAGTGGCAGAAACTTGAAAGCATTCGCGAATTTTTGGAGGAGCGGCAGCAAATGGAGGCGGAGATTTTGAAATTAAAACTGGAGCTTCGCGCGCAGAAGCTCTGCTATGATGAAAAAGTAAAACTTCTGGAACTCAGATGCTACGCGGACAAGGTAGGCATCTTGGTTTCAGCTTTATTCCGCCCACCGCTCCCCATTAACACCTATTTTTTATTTCAGAAAAAGAGGGAGGCGGATTTTGAGAAAACTGTGAAGGATATCAGCAAGCGTGCTCATCAACAGGCTAGGGAGTAAGTTTGAACCGTACATTGAGCAATTATACTCATGTAAACACTGGAACAATCAGATTCAGGGAAAGTACGTTTTTGATTATTCAACCGAAGGTATATATAGTACCATAAGTACGTTACGGTAAATAAATAGAATTTTAGTACATCCAAAAGTCATGTAAAAGAGGATTGGGGACATTTAGACTTACTAGGGGAATTAAATTCTAGCTCTGTCAGGAGCAGGAAGAGGAGAACGGGGGAGTCCGGCAGTGAGCGATATGTACGTATCACCGCTTTACTTTGACTTTGACAGAATGCGGAAACTAAAAGGTAAGGCTCAGCATGGCCTTTAGAGCTTGATGACTGTATAAACGTCTGTTGAGAGCACAAGAATGGACTGACTCACTCCACCACCACCACCACCCCTGCCGTCAGAAGTATCCGTTGGCATATGAAATTCGAATGCATCCTCAGCACTTTATATATGGCTCCTAATGCTCGGTTTATGTCTACCCACTTGCTGCTCTATCAACCACATGAGCCCAAATTGCGGTATATATGGACTATTCCGTGCCTTGATTTAGCCAGGTAACATGACACTCTCACAGTCACGTGGATAGGCTGCAGTTCGTTTGATCGATCTAACCTGTCCCACAGGGGCAGTCGAATGCATAGATGCAAATTGAAGAGGTCTGAAGGGGCAGTTTATCCTTGCCTTCAAGACGAAACGGCGAAGTGCCTGCGAAATTTACCCTTATCCTGACGACTGGGTACGCGCTAAAGCGACGCTGTAGAGGCTAGTTGGTCGGGTTACCTTGTGAGAAATAACTCCTTTGCGGCCGTTGGCACGTCAATTTTTGGTGGATAGTCTTTCATTTGTTTCGTGCTAAACTTATCAGGAAAAAGCGTTTTCTTCCAGAGTGTTTCGTATGAAGGCGCGGTTCTTCTCCAACGTACCTGCAGTGCATATTGTCCTAGCTTGGTTGCCTAGACAGCGGAATAAGTTTGGGTTTTGCTTTAAAGGGGCAAAAATGTAGAAAGTAGTGTAGTGCTGTGTCCATTTTTTCGTGGGGACTACACGAACGAATTAAATCTACGAATGAAAAGCATTTATAAGTTTCTCTTTCCCCTTACAATACAGGCACCTCATGAAGGCAGCACAGACCGCTTTGAAGCAGAACACAGAGCTTCGGCAAGACGTGGAGTTGCAGAGTGAACGAGCCTCTGATTTGGCAGCTCAGTTAACAGCGAAAGAAGGTAGAAACAGAAAACTACAGATCATTAAGGAAGAACTGGAGGCATCCGCATTAGAACACCACCGAAAGTTGAACTCAGTTATTGAGGAAAATGGAAAGGTAAGCTTCAAAGTAGGAGAAGCAGTCAATCACTTACACTCGTGCACGCGCAAAACGAAGAGTAAGGGAAATTCCGAAAAAAGCAGGGATGTTTCTGGGAAAGATGGTACCTGAACACAGGCTAATGTTGAGGTGAAAATAGATCGATTGTGATTTTGATTTTCGCACATATAGTCCATACGAAGCACCGAGTTGATGCCAAGGAAGTCTTTCAGGTTGCCTACTGGATACTTCCAAACTGCTCTAAAAGCCTCTGCAAACATATTCTAGGAACTGCCGATTCAGTGAATATGCGGCTTGTGAATCCACCACTGTGTTATCGGAAGACTTTTGTGCAAGCGTTGTGTCTCCCGTGGCCAACGCCGACACCACGTGCTGATTGCATACCGCCCCAACCTCTTATGACAGCAATGCTAACTCCACGTGCTTGACCTACAAACAGCATTCACACTGTACCTTCCCCTCCCCTTAGACCAATAACCATTAGCACAAAACGTCCACCTCGTGCGGGTGACGTAGGAACGATGGGTAGTAATACCCCATCTGACACGTAGATACCCTGTCAACTTCTCATATGTTCATTCTCTATGTAATTGTATGAACCTGATTATGAAGTACCGAAAACGTGTGTTTGCAAAATTGACTTCTCAACCGTAATATAAAACGATGAAAACAAAAACAAGAGAGATTTCACGAAGGATCTATATATCCTCCTTCAATCCAAATAAATCAGTAAAACAATACCCCTAGATGAGTTGAAATGATTTTAGTTGTGTTCGGTGGAGTGTGGACACAGTGCTAGCTTAAAGAGCCCTAGTTTTGACTTAAAATTAACGTCTTTGTTGCCTGGTTTTGGGATAACTTTAGCTGTTGAAATCCCAATTCCTGCTCATCCTTATCTGACGGCCCACAGCACCTTTAAGAAAGACTAGATGCCGATATTCTGCTTTTGGGATCAGACAAACTCAGACGCTTCCAATTCCACATGACTTTAAAACCGTAAGAGGGGACAATTTTGATATTTCAGGCACTATAGTTGGAAAATGCGCGTTTCGCTACAAGATAAAAATTAGTAATAGCAAGCTCAAGGCATAAGCTATTGATGCTGTGCTGTCCAAATCCTTTGCCTTTGCAGCCAAATGAGCAATCAGCCAACTAGAATTTACAAGAAATTGAATCAACCCTTCTTACTCCTATTTATATTACAAAAATAAACCTGGAACTCGCTTTTATGAAGCTGCAAACACCATTTTCTTCAGCAGGATATAGATGGCCCAGCTTTGTTTGCAAGCAGTCAGCTTCCATTAATCGGATCCAGCACTGGACGTAAGTTCGATGCTGATTAGTGTTTGCCCTGAAAAAATTCTATCGTGACTTCTGAGAAGAGACTTCGCGATAAGCTATCAAGTGCAGTTGAGGTAAACAGTGAGAACTAGCGTATGGAGGCTACAGTTGAAAACCCAATTTTCAGAATTCGTGCTTGCCGGTACTAATAGTATAAAATCTCTGCGAAATATTTGTGTTGTGAATATTTTGTGCACAGCTAAACCCTTCTCCATTATTTACCTCCCTGCTCTAGAGATTAAGATAATTATCTATAATTAGCACACAACATTGTTTACAGGGATTTGCAGATACCCTGTAGTGACAGGACTGCATGCCACCATAATAAATTTCAACCATCTGTAGAAAGTTCGGGTTGCCTTCGGTCCGTTCTCGGAGCTTGCGGGGGCCTAATAATGCATGCTATTGTAAGTGGTCTCGCCCCGAGAGATAGTCTGGAAGACATAATTGATTTGGATCAGTAATGATTCCACCTTATTCGAGTTGTGAACTAGCCTATCTAGCAATCTAAGGTCAACCGTTCACAGGCTACGTGCTTTAAGATATTTAAGTTGGAAGCAGTACGTATATTTTTCGGCTGCTTGGACTTTTGCCGTTTTAACAGTGTTAATTAACGCTTCTTCTCTTAAAACTTAATACTGCTCTATCAACCCTGCAGCTAAGAACTGAAGTGAAGGAACTGCAAGAGATGGTTGAGTGTTTCAAAACACAAGTGTCAGAGCAGAATACAGCGGTGCAAATCCAGTTGCAGCATGGCAGTCAGGAGGCGACTGTGCAACTTGAACGCATATTTCAGGAAGTACGGCTGGAGAAGCTGCGAGCTGCACGTATCAAGGCGCTTGGTGAGAAAATATTGCAAGAACGTTCGGCCATCGAGGTATTCTTCCTCTCCGCTCTCCGAGAAATTCGTGAGGAAATCAACAATACAAGGTTTTTACATGTTCCTCTTAGACATTTACTCCATATCTGATTACACGCATCGGTTTCAGTCCAAAACGAAAGACAATTTCCCGTTCTGCTACTCTGGAAAACACCTAGTCATCACACAGTCAGTGTTTTGGTAGCTCAACCCACTGAAACACTGTTCATTGATATTTAGCTAGAAAATAACAGTGGCCAGCATATTAATAAAATTACAGTGAAGAAAATTCATGCAGCAACTGTTCGACCATCGGTTTCGACGGTGTCTATTTTATGCTCCACAGCATGGTGTTGCATGGACGGTAACTTGCGTGTGGCTTAGTTTTGAGAGATAGTAGACTTGCGCTGCAACTACGGCACTCTGTATTCGGTGTCAACGACAGTTCGACCGTCGTAGTCTGACGATGTCCACCGTATGCTCCATGGAAGGGTGGTGCAGGGTACGGTGACGTGCGCGTGAATTAGTTTTAAGTGATAGTAGCCTTGCGCTGCAGCTACCGCACTCTCTCCTCCTCCTCCTCCACCTGAGCCCGGTGTCAAGACAGAGTCAAGAAGACCGGAGGCGGGATAGTCCTAGCCGCCCCAAGGCGTGCCACCACACCTCCATGTTCGGCATTTGTTATGTGAGCGCAACCCGAATAACGCCTGCCGTGCCCCAATGTGGCCCCCGTGTTGGTCAAACGCATCTACCACGTGGCCCGTTTAGGGGGCACGACCGGTGTCAATACAGGATCAAGACGACCATAGGCGGCGTCGGGAGCAGGTGACTGGCGCAGCCGGAGACGCCTGAATCAGATCCCACGGAGTGTGAGGGCCATAAATGGCAAAAGTGGCTAGTGCGGCGTGCCCCCCCCCCTATGTTAGGCATTTGTTATGGGAGCTCAACCCTAATACCGTGTGACGCGCCCTGATCTATCCCCCGTTTTGGTCCAGCGCATCTACCACGCGGCCCCTTTAGGGGGCACAAATTCATGCAGCTACAGTAGGGGCAGAAACATAAACACGTGCGCCAACACTGCACGGAGTCGACCGATGAGACCTATCTGGTGGGACAGCGGCGCATCGCAACCGATCCTCGCAAGTGCCATGCCACCTGCCAGGATTTGGTTTCATTGTGATCAACACGAGAATAAGCGAGCACCGATCTGTTTGGATCCCCAGAGCAAATAATCTCCAACTAAGTGTGGCAGTGCTCACGGATAGCTGACACTTTACCAGACTGCAGAGCAACCAAGCAAACAGTAATTGAAGTAGACTAAAAAGACTGTGGAGTTGGTGATTTCAAAATCAGTCGAAGCTGGGAATTCAAGCAGGCAGTGCGCATTTATTCATGTGAAAATAGGTACTCGTGGCAACATGGAATCCACTTCTCAAAACTTCCATTCAAATCGTACTTCATCAAGTCTGGCTGAAGAGTTCTTACTGGGGGAGGAAGTGATTACCTCAGACAATGACTGATAAACTTGCTGAAAGCATGGGTAGGAATTTGGTTTGGTCATCGGAGATCATGGAAGGTCAGTGAAACATTGTCCTCTTGGTGAATTATTAGTCTTGACATCGGAGAACGCTACTCTGCGATCATTTTTACTAATTACCTAATATATCATATGTAGGTTGGGGTTAGCTTCCCACCTGTGGTCAGAAGAAACTGATCGTACTTTTTTTCGGTGTCTACCTAGGAAATCAATAAGCATCCTCACGTTGCGCTTTCCCGAAAAATTTTACCGACGATCCAAGTATGAACCCTAGGTATATTATGCTCGTAAGCTCAAACAGCCGTCAACAAAGATCGGGTTAAGTAGAAGGAAACCTGTAACCAGACACGTGAACGAAAGTTCCTGCTTTAACTTCGTATCTTATTTGTTACCTTATATACCCTAAGATCCAAGTGGTCGTCTGAAGTGTGAGAAACATCAATTAAGTTCCCAAGCTTTTGATTTTTCCGTCGCTCTGGGAAACAATTTTATAGCTTCTGAAGCTGTTAACGTGCACTATGAATGGTTAAAATTTGTGGCGGGGCTTCTTATCTGCGAGTTATGGATCCATGTATGCTATTACTCTAAAGGTCATGAGCAACGTGGAAGTTTGCTGGGTCTATGCATTTCCATAATCAATAATTTTGACATACATATTACAGAGATGCGGTGGAAACAGTACCGTTTTTATGTTTGAGGGGCGACCAATCAGTAAAGCAAGAAGGGTGGGGAGAGAACATACACACTCTTTGAGATAGATAACGAAGAGGAGGAATCGAACTATGGCAGATGTTTAGACATGCGTAATTTGATAAAAAAACGTCTTGGATATCGATAGAATCACAGAGGATCACTAAAGGACCTGTAATAGAGTTAACAAAACGTGCTACACTATTTATATAAATCTAGCCTGTGCCTTTCATGTATTTAACCCAGGCGCCAAGTTGATAAATTTAACACTGGAAATGGAAACAACACGAAGGCTCATCTTCTTCTTCTTGTTTTATCCGAACTTTGAGCCGTGAAGGAAGGAGTATACGAAAGCTGCTGAAACGGCCTTCCGCCATCAGATGGTGCTGGCGAGCAAGGGAAAATCCAACTACCCACGCATTCGAACATTTCAACGTGGCCTTCCAAATAGTACCAATTCGGTTTTCAAGGACTTCGAAGCGGCTGAAACACGCATGTAGGTGACCCCGAGTACTTCTAAGCATATTTTTCATTAAAATTTAACATTCTGTTCCTCTGTTACGTGAATTCTTATCAGTAATCGTACAGATGCTTACTTATCTCGGTTTAAAGACGCTGTACTTGTATGGAAGTCCTAGAGATATAGATTTACGGTAAGAATGTTATGCCCTTTCTACGTACTGCAGACCAAATGCGAAGTAACAAGAGTCCCCCCCCGAACAGCAAACGAACGCATTCCTCCAGGTTGTATAACTTTACTACTGTTTATTCAACATCACAGAAGGACTACCTTATATTTTTTCGAACGCAAAGAGGTATATATTTGCTTATAAAAAAACTAATACCTAAACAGACTACTTATAAACTACTTTTTATTTGGTAACAGAAAAAAAACAGTTGACCGACACACAATAAAATTATTGGATTATTCATGGTCTCCTGAGAACTTCCACTACTATAAGGGAATCGTAGACGTATGGCGCCCATTTCCACTCTATAGAAGCTTCAAAATCACTTCTTATTAGAAAGCGATTCCGACATTTCCAAGAAAACCAGCCCAAAAATGTTCAGTTTTTCCTTCAGGTTAACTCCATAGGCAAACAATGGACCGGTTTAGCTAGTGAGTGAAATTAGGTGACACTCTCCGACCTAAAAACATTTTTCTGCCTTAACCAATGCAATTAAAAGCAGTTACAACGCAGACAATTATTCCTCATTTCTTTATGAACTCTGGCCGAGTAGATTTAAAATTAGCGTATTCATTTGGTTTTGATGACATCAATTATCCTTTTGCCATATAAAACCCATTAAACTATAGGCCATTCTTTATCTTAGATGCGTAAACTTTTATCGCTTAGTATTTATCGTGAGAATGATTTGAAATTGGCTTGCACAAATGGCCAGCATTGGTGGGAGGCGAAACCACCAAATACAAGAACAACCAAACAAGTTTAATACTTGGACGGCTATTCAACCCATCCTATTTTTACTTCTTTTCGGATGCAGTGTATTTGAGAATGTTATGAGAAAGTTGACCGATAGTTTTTCGAGGGGTAAAGAACCTGAAAAAAGTGAATCAGCTCCCACGCAAGCAGCGAAAATGCATAATTTCAACATGTGAAATAAAACAGTTTCGTCCATTGTTAAGACCATTTAGCATAAGCGAAACGATTTTCGATCTAAGAGAAAGTAAAGGATTTTGACAAAAACAGAATAACGCCTTAAGACGATACCATTTATTAGTCAACTCGGAAAACCAAACATTTTCGAAAATTAAACGTTTAATTAATAAATATGTCAATGAAAAAGGATTTGACTTCAGAAAACAGTTTTGGTAGGATTTTAAATAATACTTTTAAGTTGAACTGGGTTTACACAAAGCTAAGGAGGGTTCAGCTGTCTCTGAATGCGGGTGACTAGGAGAGGCCTAGGTCAAAACTGACGTAGGAAAGTTAACAGCCACATTTTTGGCAAAAACCACATCCTGAGTAAAATTTAGTTATTTAGTAGATGACAACTAGCTTTAAATTTGGTCATGAAAAAAGCCTCGCAACGTGTTTACGTGTTTAATATTTTCCGTTTGTTTCGACTATTTGGTTCACCATTACTCGCACCGATGAAATCATTTTGTTTTAACACAATATAAATACACATAATTTCGATTAAAACGTAGTTGGATGCCTTTTACCGTTCTCTTCTATGCAATTAATCCCATCTTTTTTTCTCCTTTTAAATCCAATTCTACCCCAAGGTTGACCGCGGACAAGCAGTCTTCTCTTTCCGACCTAACCTTAGAGCAGAAAGAACACGTGCTGTGTAGGCTTTTTGAAAAGATAAATGCCAGTCGGATCAGACCACTCCAACCAGCCCCAAAGGTACCACAAGAGGATAACCCGAGCGACCGTACCACTTCCGTCCAGTCGATACTTCCCGCACTGGTCAATAGACGCCCCAATGAGCGGAATGTTGGTGAGGAGGATGATTCCACTACCGTGACAACCAAACTCTCTCCTGACAGCCTTTCGCCGGCAGAGCTTACCGTCCAACCCTCCGCTGGACAGCTGAGTTCGGAGCGACCAGACGGGGTACTGCATATTTCCGAGGACGCATTTGACAATGAACACCACAAGGGAACAGAGGTCGGGAGTCTAACGTCTGGCTGTGGTCCAGCTTCTGAGAAGATTCAGACTGAGCTGACATTTCAGACGGAGCAGGTTGGACCTCAGGTCACCAATGACAGACTTTTTGCGCTTGAGGAAGAAGATACCCAAATATTTGACCCTTCAGGATTGCAGGCCAAACTGTCAGAGCAATTACAGGTGCAGCCATTAATGATAGAAGGAAATGAGTCCGATCGCTTATCAATATCTAAAACAGATTTGCAGGATGATTCAGTCACAGGAGTAAATATTATCGAACGACCTTCAACTGGAGTCGTGGAAGGATCGCATCAAGAAGATAACAGAACTGAACTTAAAAGAGGAGAAAGAAGTCATGAGCAAAAGACCGATAACCCAGCATCACCCAAACAGCCCGAACTCTCAAAAGCCGATAAGGGCATGAGCAGGGATTCTAAGGTAAGCAATGGAAGCAAACTGAATGGAGATGTGGAAAAGATGCATCACGATCAGTTTGGGAGGATCGGGGACGCAATCACTTCTACCAACATTAAAAACGGCACAAACGAAGCCAGAAAGTTGTCAATAAAAATTGTGGAAAACGACGAAGAAAAACCTGACGAAAAAAAGACTAGTGGAAGAATTGCTAAAGAAAATGAAAATTTGAAATGTCTGGAGGGTGAATCAGAATTTGCAGGCAAGGAACAAGAACTGGAGCCGGAAGATAGACCAGAGATAGAAGATAAAGAAGATGTGGAACAGGTAGGGGAGAAAAGGAGGAAAGACAGCCCGGAGTTGGAAAAACTAAAAGATAGCAATGGTAGGGTAGAGACCGAGTGAAAAACGGATAAAGCAGAAGAAGGACATGAATAACATCTTGCATAGACGAAAGAGAACGTTCATAGTAGATTTTTACCTTGGGAAAATTCTACTTATTGGGTTTTGCACAGGTAACAGCATCTATGTTGATCTTTCGCCGTTTTACTTTAGCTATAAATTAATAGCACCCCGAAACAGAGTTGCGATTACAATACTAAACTTGCTTCCACTTGCAATTGTCTTTTGCTTTGAAAGTAACAGCAAGCAAGGTTAATTTGGTATTCAGGTTTGAATTTCAAAGAAAATGAAAATTTGTGGGGCCAAGCCTTTTAAGTGGGAAAAAAACATTTTGGAATGTTAAAGCTCATTCTGTTTTCCTTTATTCCTGTCAGTGTTGTCGTAACTCGGATAAGGAAGTGCCGAGGGTTGGGCCCGTTCGAAGTCGAAAGCCTGCGATTAATCTGCGGGTGTAGGCATTCACACCGACAATAGAGGTTCATAAAGACACGACTCCTTGAAAGGGCGGCTAGGTTGGTCCAAGTTCGCTAGTCCTAGTTAATTGCAACTTAAGCTGTCATGACTCTGCTCTAGGCCTTGGTGCGTGTAGCATTGACTTCATCGATGACAGTGGAGGTGGTGATGAAGCGGAGCTCATTGGTAGAACGCAGTCGGCACCCACAGGTAGTTTGTCTTTAAGAGTATGTAGTATGCTATATAACGGTGTTTCACAGAGGATAAAGCAGAAACAATCGATTGTTTTCACTTAAGAAACATCAGCGGTCAATGAGACCAAACCGCGGACTTAAGACTAGAATGCTATTCAATTTTCTTGACGTGAGACAGCGTTCCGAGCTTAGAGTACCGAGAAACACAATATAGGCCCACATCTTCAGGTCACCGCTTATGAAAATTCGGCGTCGAAGTTTGGATAGCTGGGCCGGGCTGCATCTGACCCCGCTGACTATCGCCATAGGTACGGAAATTTGCAGCGAATCTAACACCCGCACGTTGCTATTTAAACTGCATTTTGTCATACTTACAATAAACAGACAAAATCACGCATATTTTTTCCCGAAAAGTTTGACAAAACATTTCTTCTGCAGCAAGTAGCCTTCTGTTGGGAATTGAGTAAATTTTGATACTTAAAAACTGTAAAATATACTAAAATATTCCAAAAGTTGCTGCATTTCAACAGAAAACTCCAGAAATGGAAGAGCGAGATAAGACAAATAAGGGTATGGATGCCTTGTATGGCCACCTAAACAGGACACGATAATAGGAACCGTCCCGCGCGCCTAAAATAGGCGGCCCTACATGGAATTTCAGTGAGGGTAAGCATACTCATGCATTAATACTAACACTAACAATAACTTAAAAAAAACTCTCACCTTAATCCTAACCCTAGTGCTAACCTAAACCCTATCATTAACACGATAATACCCTTTGCCTGATTATGGCCTTATTCCCAACTCGGACCTTAAACTCAAACTTCAACCTACCCCTTAACTTAGCCCTAAACTTAGCCCTCACCTTAGTTCTAGACATAATTTCCTTGAAATTTGGCGTTAAGCTATACGTATAGTGTGTGTTTCCTTTGGTCGTGTCCTGTTTAGGCGGTCATACAAAGCATCCTTACCCAATTAAGGGCTGACTGATGAGATCAACCTATGCCCCTCGACTGGGATTGGTTCACAGTCGGCCTGCCAGTCTCTGTCTTCGGTCAGCGATGTTGTCATGCGTGCAAGCGTACGAATTGCCACAATCCATTCATTAAAAAATCGTGCCTGACAAGCTTCCTCTGTGGTTGCAATTTATATTGCAGCCTCTACACGCTGAGCTGTCTTTTTACAAAAGGGGTACAACCTCAAGGTTAGGAGACGATGCCGACTAAGAGACCTCCCGAAGAACGAAAAAATTTGAACGTAAACCACGGAGACGTTCTAAATTTTCGAACGCCCCTGCAGGTTAAAGTTAGAAGGGGGCCTTGAAATTCAGTTTACTCTGTCGTTTTTAATGTGAAAATTACAAAATCATCAGTTTTCGGTTGACACTTTGTCAATCTTGTTTAGATTGATGTGGCGTTTCGCATGCAAGACTAGAAGGTGGAAACTATTAGAGTGCACGGGTTTTTTTCCAAAAAAATGATTCTATATAATATCAAGCAATAAGAACGGCCAAAATATGGCTATCCAAGACTTACAGTCAGTGAACAATCTCAAAAAATGTTATCCGAAATTCCGAAATGTGTTTTTGATGAGGAGGGAATATTTGAATGTGTTTTGATATTAATTAGCGTGCAGCATAATGCCAAAAAGTTTTCTGACACGACGGGATGTCGAATTTTGATTGCATTCCATTTGAGCCGCTTGCAAAAACTGAGGTCGGCAAAAATAACAACATAAGTAGTATGATTTTGTTCCATTGATTATCGATGCCTTTGTGAATGCAAAAAATTTCATCGAAAATATTCATGAAAACATTCCTTTGTGTTCGAATTTGTTAACAATTCCTGATGATGTCAAATTATATACTTGAGGAAAGGGTACATTTCAGTTTTAATAAAGTTTTCCAATTCCGTGCAATTTTGAGCCCAATCTGCCATAACATTTGCGTTTATTGTTTTGCTTCCACAAGCTGTATACTTTTCGTGTAAATAAGTGCAATCTTACTCTTTGCCATTTAGAATGTACCATATAGGGCCTCTCAAATTTTACAATGGGTGTGGACTGCGGTGTATACTTCATCAGAAGCATTAATAAACGACCAGATACAAAGCTATTGGAATTGTATTACATAGTCTTGAGCTTTTTTGTATTTAAAACTTTTTAAAACCACAAGTTATCATTCCTTCGTGTAGCGAATGCTAAGAGGACGCGATTTTCTACCAAATGAGTACAAGAAAGAATATTCGTTTGTTTTCTATACAATGCACTTTCAATTTAGAAGGTCATCGAAAATCAACCGAAAAAAATCATTCAACTTAAGTAGTTATATTTTACGGAATGAGATTCGTGTAGACGGACGAAAAGAAGTGCCTTTGAAAGCCGGTATCATTGTGTGCCTAAAATATCTTGGGATTTTCTTTCACGATAATAAATATTTTGACCCTACTTAACTAGACCTTCCTAATCTAAAACGTATTTCAGCCTTTCTTTCTGTCTGCATTGTTCATTGGGCTCCTGGTTTAATATTACACTGTTACGCTCACTGACCAATGATCCCGAGTTCGAAATAGCCAGTTCAGTCTCGAATGTCTTTGTTGATATCCAATTATTTTACCATGTGTTCAGTTTGAAGTAATTGCGACCACCAATCAAAAGGGTGATGGCCACCCGGTGAGAAGAACTCACAAATCAAGTTGTTCGCAAAGTCAGGCAACCGCCTTTCGGAAATGCCTAGAGGAGTGCCACTTACAGATTTTGAGTGAGGTAAAATTTTTATGCCGCGTACAGTAGATCTTGGCAGCAGAAAAATCGGATGATACCAGCAAACCAGGAAAACAATGAGGAGTAGCTGTGCTACACAGCGTGAAAACTATTATAATAACGAAAAACAATAACAAAAAGATAGTAAAAAAATAAAATAAATAATAACCAAACAGTTAAAGAATAAAATCACGAGAACTATGAGGACTATAATAACGAACTGGGGGGACTAGGAGCTCGATGTCTCGGCCGAACAGATCAGTACTGCGTACCTTATCTCCGAGGCGCATTAACACAAAGACGGAATGCGGTGCTGGCGTTTACATAAATCATAAATATTTGTATTTTAAGTGCCCAAAGAGCACTTTCTAAGACTAAAATTCAAAATTTCATAAAGTGTACCGCTAGGTGCTAACTGGAAGCTTCAAATAATTCCACTGTTGACACAATATCACAAGGGATGACAGATGTATTGGGTTTATGAGCACGTCATCTGGACAGATTGAAAGCACAAAGCCGTTTAATCTGATGAGGATAAGTTTCAGTTGAATGGTCCAGACGGTTAGAACTATTACTGACGTGGTCTGCGTAAACAGCCCGATACCTGCTTTGGAGGTGGTGGTGTGATATGCTGGGGAGGCTTTGTAAAGGGCAAAAAATAAGAATTTGTTTTTCTTGGAGAAGCAGAATGCTCAATCCTACAGTGAGATGCTTTCTGTTTAACTGCTGCCGTTTGTGGGCCTATACAGTGGCGAGCGTATGCTATTTCGGTAAACAAGTATAGTATTCACAGGCTCTGGAGGACGAAACAGTGGTTAAGAAATAAAATGATGGCCTGACCATCTCTCAGCCCTAAACTTATCTCAGTGCAGAATATATGAGCACAGTCTCCAGGATAGCGTGCCGGCCTTTGTAGAATTACACGACCACCTTGTCAGAGCTGGTCGGTCTGGGGGGAGGGAAGGGGACGGGCTATGCAGGTGTTGGCGAAATTCGTTAACCAAAAAGGGCAGACACAGGATCATGAGACGTTCGCTGATACCTGCGGTAGACAGAACGTTAATCCCTTAATTTCGTTCCAGGTGGCAAAGGTGACGGCAGAGTCATGCAGCTCTGCATTTGTGCGGTCACTCTAAAAGGTGAAGCCAGCACTCGCCTCAGCTAGTTGTTCCTATTCGGGCAGACGAATCTCACTGGGAACCGTGCTTTTCACTTTGTAGCTCGCTAGTTTTCGAGTTACTAAATCTGTCCTCCTTTCCGTGTGATGTATCTCAGAGGGGGCAGAGTCATGCCAGTAACCTTTGGGGTAGGGCAGAGAATGGGGACGGAAGGTTCAGTTTCGTATTTAGTTGCGACAGTGAGGTTTTTATCTACTAGTAACAGCCAGTATGTGAAAGGTTTGCTTTTTCAGAATTTGCTTAGGTACCTTTTTGAGCCTCTTTCTCGCGAAACGGTAAACAGCGCTAACCCTAAATGAAACTGCGTAGCCCTCTTAGGCGAATGCCGAAGTTCACTGAGTGATGATTACTGTTTAGTGAGAAACTAACAGGAAATAACCTAGGCTTCCTACTGGGATGGCTATTGCCCTCACCACAGAACTTTTTCAGGGAGGAGTAGGAGGGAGAATGCAACGGGCAACACGATTACAGGGTGTGTGGTCACTCCTGCTGGATACCCCTAGTTGTTTTAGCCCGCTGGTCGAGGAAGTTACCAAGGTGTGAACGCTAAGCCGAATCTAGCTTCGGGAAGCCACCAGTTGGCGTTGGATGACTGCCAAGTGTGATGTGCATCACTCACCAACTTCAGGAGGGACCTGATGTGACCTGAAACGCTTACACAGGGTACTCCCTAACTGGACACACTTAAAACCCATCTGGAGGGTACGATCAGCAAGGCAATCACAAGCCCGATGTTAAACTGCAGCCAGACCCTCAGCCGATAAACACCTTGTGAATACGTCGCGGAATTTTACTCGACACAATACTTCGGTTTCCTAGGACTCATGTCTTGGCAACGCTCTTGTACACTGCTGAGGCGTGGACTGCTTACGAAGGTCAGGCAAGATGACTCAATCATGTTCAACTCTCTTAGCTTGGAAGAATATGGATGGTGAAGTCGCAGAAAAGGATCCAGGACACTAATATCCTGCAAAGAATCGGCGTCCTCAGTAGTCACGCTATACTTAGTAGATAGCAATGCGAAGGAGCATTCACATCGTAAGGAGAGATGACAAGCGTCTACCAAAGCGGTTATTCTAAGGCGGTGTTGCTACGGATGCTCGTTATAAGAACATGTTGATGACCTCCACAAGCAGTTGCTAATCGAACACAAGGCTTTGAAGGACCTCGCTCAGAATCAGTAGGCCTGGCGGGCTGCATTAAGAGTTGAAGTGACCATCTTCGGAAACAATGGAATAGCCGCTAGGGGTGGCTTGGACTTAAGGGAACCAGCCGCGCCAGCCACCTGCGTCCTCTTCCGCCTCCGGTCTTCTTGACTCTGTCTTGACACCGGGCTCAGGTGGGGGAGGAGGAGAGAGTGCGGTAGATGCAGCGCAAGTCTACTATCACTTTAAACTAAATCACGCGCAAGTCACCGTCCCTGCTCAACTTTCCCATGAGCATACGGTGGACATCGTCGGACTACGACGGTCGAACTGTCATGTGTGTGCCCCCTAAACGGGCCACGTGGAAGATGCGTTGGATCAACACGGGGGCCACATCAGGGCACGGCATGCGTTATTCGGGTTGCGCTCCCATAACAAATGCCGAACATGGAGGTGTGGTGGCACGCCTAGGGGCGGCTAGGACTTAAGGGAACCAGCCGCGCCAGCCACCTGCGTCCTCTTCTGCCTCCGGTCTTCTTGACTCTGTCTTGACACCGGGTTCAGGTGGGGGAGGAGGAGAGAGTGCGGTAGATGCAGCGCAAGTCTACTAGCATTTTAAACTAATTCACGCGCAAGTCACCGTCCCTGCTCCACTTTTCCCATGGGCATACGGTGGACATCGTCGGACTACGACGGTCGAACTGTCGTGTGTGTGTGTGCCCCCTAAACGGGCCACGTGGTAGATGCGTTGGACCAACACGGGGGCCACATTAGGGCATGGCATGCGTTATTCGGGTTGCGCTCCCATAACAAATGCCGAACATGGAGGTGTGGTGGCACGCCTAGGGGCGGCTAGGACATAGGGGACCCAGCCGCGCCAGCCACCTGCGTCCTCTCCCGCCTCCGGTCTTCTTGACTCTGTCTTGACACCGGGCTCAGGTGGGGGAGGAGGAGAGAGTGCGGTAGATGCAGCGCAAGTCTACTATCACTTTAAACTAAATCACGCGCAAGTCATCGTCCCTGCTCAACTTTCCCATGAGCATACGGTGGACATCGTCGGACTACGACGGTCGAACTGTCGTGTGTGTGTGTGTGTGTGTGTGTGTGTGTGTGTGTGTGTGTGTGTGTGTGTGTGTGTGTGTGTGTGTGTGTGTGTGGGTGTAGGGGTACTAGTTAGGGGCAGCACTACACAGATAGCATTTGGTCGCTCCATTTGTCTCGTACAGGTGGTGAATGCTCCTGTGGCCGCCTCTAACTGGTACCCAACTCTCACCTGTGGCTCCTCGAAGTTGGGTTCTTCCCAGCGGCCACACCCCGGGCAACCGTCACGACCGGCGGGCTAAACCAGGTGAGGGTCTCCGGTGTTGTGTGTGCCTCCACACCCGGTATGTCTGACTCCCGAACTTCCCACCTCCCCCTCTCAAAAAGTCCTACGGTGGGGGCGACAGCAACCCCGTAGGCGGCCCAGACTAACTCGGGTCGTTCTTCCACTAAAACAAAACCGTGACCCATAGTGGAGTTCGGCAGCCGTCTGGGATGTCCGAGCAGCCCTATTTAGGGATAGCACTGCTTGCCTCCTCGCGGAGGAAGGGGCTAGAAAATGTGCCCTAAAAAAATTGCTGGTTCTCACGTCTTCTGCAGCCGGCCGCGGCTCGCAGATCTCAAACTACGCGGTCGTAAAAACTCAAACAAACAACAATACCCCCGTCCCCATCCCCCTCGTCATACTCTCCAGGCTGCTCGTGTGAGTCCACTTACACTAGCAGCCTGGAATGTTCGTTCCCTTTTAGACAATCCTAGGAGCAACCGGCCGGAACGGAGGACGGCGCTAGTCGCTCGGGAACTGGCGCGCTACAAGGTGGACATTGCTGCTCTCAGCGAGACCCGATTCTCTGAACAGGGTCAGCTGGAGGAGGTGGGGGCCGGCTACACTTTCTTCTGGAGCGGCCGGCCAAAGGCAGAGCGACGCGACGCTGGTGTTGCCTTTGCCATCCGTAACGACATCGTGGGACGTCTGCCCTGTCTGCCGCAGGGTATCAATGATCGCCTGATGAGCCTCCGCCTGCCTCTTCGGGGAGACCAGTTCGCCACCATCATCAGCGCCTACGCTCCCCAATGACGAGCTCTGATGCGGCGAAGGACAAATTCTACGAGGACCTGCACGCCTTGCTGGCGACTGTGCCGAAAGAGGACAAGTTAATTGTCCTTGGTGACTTCAATGCCCGCGTCGGGACGGACCACGCTGCCTGGCAGGGGAGTGCTGGGTCCCCACGGTCTCGGTAGCTGCAACGATAACGGCCTCCTTCTTCTGCGCACGTGTGCGGAACACCGTCTCCTGCTGACCAACACCTTCTTCCGCCTTCCGACGCGGGAGAAGGCCACGTGGATGCACCCTCGGTCGCGGCGCTGGCATCTGCTGGACTATGTTCTCGTCCGGAGGCGAGATCGACAGGACGTGCTGGTAACCAAGGCGATCCGCGATGCCGATGGTTGGACAGATCACCGCCTCGTCATCTCCCAGATGAGGCTCCGACTGCAACCCCGACGAAGGCCCCAAGGTAAGAGGCCGCCATGTAAGTTAAATACTCTTTTTATTAAATTTGCCTGCTCACTGTTTTTGATTTCAGCAACCAAATAACCGAGAAACTGGAGGACCTGCATGCTCCAGATGATAACGCTACCGTGGAGACACGATGGTGTCAACTGCGAAATGTCATCCAGTCCACCGCCCTCGATGTACTCGGACGCGCACACCGTCGACACCAGGACTGGTTTGACGACAATGACGCCGACATCAGCAACTTACTCGCGGAGAAGAATAGACTACACAAAGCCTACATGGACCTTCGGACTGACGCCACCAAAGCAGCCTTTTCAGATGCCGGCGCCTTGTACAACAACGGCTGCGGGAGATGCAGGATGCCTGGATGATCCGAAAGGCTGAAGAAATCCAGGGGTATGCGGACCGCAATGAAATGAAAAACTTTTCAAAGCCATCAAGGCCATCTACGGCCCGTGTATCAAGGGGTCCGCACCGCTGCTCAGCTCTGACGGCACAACACTGCTGACAGAGAAATCGCAAATTCTGAAGCGCTGGGCCGAGCACTTCAGAAATGTCCTTAATTGCTCATCAGCCATCTCCGATGCTGCCATTGACCAGCTCCCTCAAGTGGACACGAACAATGACCTGGATCTGCCGCCTTCCCTACCAGAAACCATCCGGGCCGTGCAGCAGATTTCCAGCGGTAAAGCACCGGGATCCGACGCAATCCCACCGGAAGTCTACAAGCACGGTGGGCCCCGGCTGATGGCAGAACTCACAACACTCTTCCAGGAGATGTGGCGCCAAGGACAAGTTCCTCAGGATTTCAAAGACGCGACCATCGTCCATCTCTACAAACGGAAGGGGAACCGGCAACTCTGTGATAATCACAGAGGCATCTCGTTACTCAACATCGCCGGGAAGATCTTCGCCCGTATCCTTCTCAATCGTCTTAACGGTCACCTAGAGCAGGGCCTGCTCCCGGAAAGCCAATGTGGCTTCCGCCGACACCGCGGAACAACCGATATGATCTTTGCCGCCCGCCAGCTACAAGAGAAGTGTCGGGAGATGCGAACTCACCTATACACTACCTTCGTGGATCTAACGAAAGCCTTTGACACGGTGAATCGTGACGGACTGTGGAAAGTCATGCAGAAATTTGGTTGTCCTGAGCGGTTCACGCACATGGTGCGTCAGCTTCATGACGGGATGACGGCGCGCGTCACTGACAACGGGACGGTATCCGAAGCATTCGCAGTGACCAACGGAGTGAAACAGGGCTGCGTACTGGCCCCCACCCTCTTCAGTCTCATGTTCTCGGCTATGCTGATGGACGCCTACCGTGATGAGCAGCCTGGTATCCGCATCGCCTACAGAACTGACGGGCGCCTTCTCAACAGTCGGCGTATGCAGGCTCCAACGCGCGTGTCTACGACTACAGTCCATGACTTGCTCTTCGCGGACGACTGCGCCCTTAACACCGTGACGGAGGAGGACATGCAAAGGAGCATGGACCTCTTCGCCGAAGGCTGCGCCGATTTTGGATTAACAATCAGTACAGCCAAAACGGTTGTCATGCACCAGCCGCCACCCAGCGCGGAATACAATGCTCCTCGAATCAATGTCAACGGTGCTCAACTCAAAAACGTGAAACCTTCGCTTATCTAGGAAGCACGATTTCGCGCAACACGAGAATCGATGACGAGGTTGCCCAACGGATCTCCAAAGCTAGTCAGGCCTTCGGCCGGCTGCAGGCCTCCGTGTGGAATCGCCACGGTATTCACCTGAACACCAAACTGAAGATGTACAAGGCCGTCGTCTTGTCGACACTCCTTTACGGAGCGGAAACCTGGACCGTCTACTCGAACCAAGCCAGGAAGCTGAATCACTTTCATCTCAGCTGCCTCCGCAGAATACTGAAGCTGAGATGGCAAGACAGGATACCCGGACACGGAAGTCCTGGAGCGGACCGGAATCCTCAGCATCCATGCCATGCTGAGGCAAGTGCAACTGCGATGGAGCGGCCACTTGGTAAGAATGGACGACGAGCGACTACCCAAACGACTTTTTCTACGGAGATGTCGCTACGGGTTCTCGTCGGCAGGAGGTCAAAACGACGCTACAAGGACACTTTGAAGAAATCGCTGAAGCAACTGCAAATCAACTCGGCGACCTGGGAGGACCTCGCCCAGGATAGACCGGCATGGAGAAGATCAGTGAAGACTGGTTCAGCAATCTACGAGGCCAACCGGATCGCCGCCGCCAAGGCCAAAGAGCGGCACGAAAGTCACCAGCGCCCCGGACCAACACCGCCAATGCCCAGGCCCTGCCAACATGCCCGCGCTGTCAACGCATCTTCCGCGCGCGAATCGGCCTGGTTGGACATCTTCGGACGCAATGCACCAACAATCCCGACAATTCCAATTTCTACGTCAAATTCTGCCAACCCTCCTTCTGACTCCCCACCCTCACTCCTGACATCAATTCCATTACTCCCACCATCATAGAGACCACATCCATCTACTCATCGCCTGTTACCCCCACCACCGCAACCACCACCGCCTTCGCCTTCACTACTACCACCACAACCACCATCAGCGATGGGGAATCTCTCCTAAGCTGTACTCAATGCGACCGCACATTCACCTCACGCATCGGCCTGGTCGGTCACTTGCGAATACATCGTACAGAGACCGGTGAGCCAGTGCCTGGAACACCATCACACAGCAGAGATCGTCGCCTCCACTGCCCTCACTGTACTCGCGCATTCACTCATCGCATGGGCCTATTCGGTCACATGCGCATCCATGACAGCGGAATTCACCACAATGCCGACAACACCGATACACCATGCACCCTCCGCTCCTGCCATTCTTAGCGCCCCTGCCACCCCCACTACCATGAATGACATCGCCCCAGCCTCTACCGATTTCTCCTGCCCACACTGCGCCCGCAACTTCAACTCACGCATCGGCCTGGTCGGTCACCTGCGAATCCATCGCACGGAGGCTGGTGAACCAGTGCCTGGGGCTCCGACATACAGTCGACGCGCCCGCCTTCACTGCCTCACTGCTCCCGCACATTTACACACCGCATGGGCCTATTAGGACACATGCGCCTCCTGACAACCTCCGGTAAACCACCGGAGGCTAAGCTACATCAGCGCACACTACCTACACCAATACATCGACAACACCCTCACAATCACCATTTACCAGAGTATATCACGGTTTCCTAGAAACCGTGGCTGAAAGTCTGCCAATCTGACGCTTCCACCAGACCACGCCGTCGGCTCAGTGTATGTGCTGTGTGTGTCGAGTGGCTGACCAGTGGACTGGGAGTCAGACGGCGATGGCTGCTCCATATCCCCTGAGTTTGTGAATCCTGGTGTGTGCGTTATGGGGGCCAGGTCGTGCTGTGGCGCGCGAAGACGGGTACGCCGATCCGTCAGCCAATGCGCCCACTCCCACATCAGGCAACTGACCGGCTCGGACAGTAGTCTGACTGTGGGGGGTGGGGAGAAAGTGAGGTCGACAGCTCAGCGCATATTCCTCACTATAAACAATCTGACGCGCTTGAAACTATCACGGTGCGCTAAAAGCCGTGGCTTGGAAGGTTGCCAACTGACGGGATAACTTGGACCGCGTGGTCAGCCCAATGTGTGTTTTGTGTGGAGTGGCTGACTGGCGGACTGAGAGTCAGGTTGCAATGGCTCCTTCTTAATGTGGCCTTTATGGCACTCCCACTCCGTGGGATCCGAGCCAGGTGTGGTGGCACGCCCAGGGGCGGCTCCGGCCGCGCCAGCCACCTGCGCCCTCTCCCATCTCCGGTCTTCTTGACTCTGTCTTGACACCGGGCTCAGGTGGGGGAGGAGGAGAGAGTGCGGTAGCTGCAGCGCAAGGCTACTATCACTTAAAACTAATTCACGCGCAAGTCACCGTCCCTGCACCACCTGGTGTGGAGCATACGGTGGACCTCGTCGAAATCGACGGTCGAACTGTCGTGTGTGTGTGCCCTAAACGGGCCACGTGGTAGATGCGTTGGACCAACACGGGGGCCACATTAGGGCACGGCAGGCGTTATTCGGGTTGCGCTCCCATAACAAATGCCGAACATGGAGGTGTGGTGGCACGCCTAGGGGCGGCTAGGACTTAGGGACCCAGCCGCGCCAGCCACCTGCGTCTTCTCCCGCCTCCGGTCTTCTTGACTCTGTCTTGACACCGGGCTCAGGTGGGGGAGGAGGAGAGAGTGCGGTAGATGCAGCGCAAGTCTACTATCACTTTAAACTAAATCACGCGCAAGTCACCGTCCCTGCTCCACTTTCCCATGGAGCGTACGGTGGACATCGTCGGACTACGACGGTCGAACTGTCGTGTGTGTAGTGCCCCTAAACGGGCCACGTGGTAGATGCGTTGGACCAACACGGGGGCCACGTTAGGGCACGGCATGCGTTATTCGGGTTGCGCTCCCATAACAAATGCCGAACATGGAGGTGTGGTGGCACGCCTAGGGGCGGCTAGGACATAGGGGACCCAGCCGCGCCAGCCACCTGCGTCCTCTCCCGCCTCCGGTCTTCTTGATTCTGTCTTGACACCGGGCTCAGGTGGGGGAGGAGGAGAGAGTGCGGTAGATGCAGCGCAAGTCTACTATCACTTTAAACTAAATCACGCGCAAGTCATCGTCCCTGCTCAACTTTCCCATGAGCATACGGTGGACATCGTCGGACTACGACGGTCGAACTGTCGTGTGTGTGTGTGTGTGCCCCTAAACGGGCCACGTGGTAGACGCGTTGGACCAACACGGGGGCCACATTAGGGCACGGCAGGCGTTATTCGGGTTGCGCTCCCATAACAAATGCCGAACATGGAGGTGTGGTGGCACGCCAAGGGACGGCTAGGACTTAGGGGACCCAGCCGCACCAGCCACCTGCGTCCTCTCCCGCCTCCGGTCTTCTTGACTCAGTCTTGACACCGGGCTCAGGTGGGGGAGGAGGAAAGTGTGCGGTAGATGCAGCGCAAGTCTACTATCACTTTTAAACTAAATCACGCGCAAGTCACTGTCCCCGCTCCACTTTCCCATGGAGCATACGGTGGACATCGTCGGACTACGACGGTCGAACTGTCGTGTGTGTGTTTGTGCCCCCTAAACGGGCCGAGTGGTAGATGCGTTGGATCAACACGGGGGCCACATCCGGGCACGGCATGCGTTATTCGGGTTGCGATCCCATAACAAATGCCGAACATGGAGGTGTGGTGGCGCGCCTAGGGGTGGCTTGGACTTAAGGGACCCAGCCGCGCCAGCCACCTGCGTCCTCTCCCGCCTCCGGTCTTCTTGACTCTGTCTTGACACCGGGCTCAGGTGGGGGAGGAGGAGAAAGTGCGGTAGATGCAGCGCAAGTCTACTATCACTTTAAACTAAATCACGCGCAAGTCACCGTCCCTACTCCACTTTCCCATGGAGCATACGGTGGACATCGTTGGACTACGACGGTCGAACTGTCGTGTTTGTCGTGTGTTAACGGGCTGTTTAACTTTGTCACCCACTGCGCCTGATCAACTGGTTGACAGAATTACACAGTCAGCTGGTTCATAGGAGGGAAGAGTGAGGCTGACAGTGGGAATATATCGCCATGGCAGCTCAGCGTCTTCCTCGCCTTATTAAGTTTGACAAACTGAAACTATCATGAAATGCCAGCAGTTCTGAATCGGAGGCTACCAACTGACAAACTACCTCAATTCTCGTGCTCAGTATTGGGGTATATGTGGGGTAACTGACTGGCGGACTGAGAGTCAAGCTCAATGAATCCTTCTTAATATGGTCTACATTGCATTCTCATTTATGGGGGATCTGCCGTTCCCAATTTACTGCTTTGCGCACTGTGATAAATATTCGTATTCATTTTACAATTTATTTATATAACTTTTTAGGAATTCAAAATCAAAAGAATAAGTTATAACCGACATATACGTGTGCAGAGAAAAAGATGCTATTCCGGGTGTAGACCACCTGTTGGTTGAATAAAGCCTCCTGGTTTCTAACCACGCTTCTCCGCTTTTGACTTACTCTAATAGCACCTAAAGGGCTTTTTGGTGTGGCTGGTTTGAATCCTGGTGAAACCGACAAAAATACAAAGAGCTGGCAAACTCAAAATTCAAAAATGCTTTGGATGCAGTATCCTCTTGTATGGTTAAAGTTTCCCATTGTCTGAGAGATCATACTCCCTGCAGGTAGAATATTCCATGTTTTCACCATCCCATGTGAGATAAAATTTTATTGCATCTAAAATTCCTTGATGTACAAGAAATATGGAAGTAATATTCCCGGAGGTTAATTGTAGCTGTGAGTGCAAACTCCTCAGATAGGAGGGTTCCATTCAACCCATGCACGATACGGCAGGTTTGTGTCAAATGATTCAGACGAAGAATATTTAGATTAATTAAGCGGGTCGCATGTGACAATATTCCTTGAACTCTGCATAATTTGTTGCCCACCTCAGAAAGTTTCCTACTAGGTGCGTTACAATTGTAATCCTCCTTTAGCTTCTCTCTCCAAGCCTACATGGTATATGCAATGTGAAGCCCTTTAAATATTTCGGACTTTGGAGAATCAGTCCTTTACAAGATCTGCGCAGTTCCGCGAAGCTCCGATATCTTTCTCTTGTTCTGATTTTGGGAATGCCGTCCAGTTGGGATATAAGTGCACCTACTTGTGCGTTCGAATCAATTTCCTTGATGTGGTTTTGTAGACTATTCTAAATGATAAGACAAGAGACATAAGCCTGACCATAAATTCCGATGACAAGGATTTTCATGGACACTCACTTTATAATCAATACCGCAGACAATCTTTAAAACCCTTTTCATCTGCAAACGGGCCATATTCGCAGTTAAGTTCTGATACACAGTCACTCATAATCAGAGATAAGACAATCGATCCCAGCATTGAGCCTTGTTAAACCCAACGCTCCAATGATATACACCTTGATACCTATTGCTTTACAAAGAAAACCTAAGAAGCACTAATAGGGAAATTTTCAATTTAGTTTAAAATATCTTGTATACGGCATATTTTGAAGGATTAGAGGTGGTTTGATTGCATATGTACAATCAATAGGAAATTGCGAACAGTTCAAATGTTTTCGAATCAAAGCATAACATAAATTCGAATGCTTTTTCACGGACATAGGCAAAATATTGCGGAAAAAAGCTGGAGCCCGAAATATTTTAGAAGGATGGCTTTAAGTAATAATTTTGTGTGCGTCGTCTTTTGTCAAACATTATGCTATTAAGCCTTCGTTTAAAATCAGTGTAGTAGCCCGGCTGCTCACAGACTCCGATGGCCTAATGGGCTTTTCCTTCGGGGATGAATTCCTGGTTCGGCTGCGGGTGGAAGCAGGTAAATCATTCGTTCCTAAACTATAAGCGGGCACTTTCCCCACAATTGTGTCAAGCAAAATGTATCTCAGCAGACTGGTATACCAATGGTAGCGTAAGCGTGTATAATTACAATAAAATTATATGATGAACATTTAGCTGGTGAAAGAAACTAGGATAAAGGGCTCTATAAAATTTTCAACAGTACTGGGATAGAAGGGGGGTCGTGGGGCAAAATTTTAAGTCACTGCTGTGGTTCAGAAGGAACGATATCCATGGCGTCCCGCTTCAGATCCGACATAGTTTCTGTGCACTCAGCTGCGACACAGGATGAGAGGAGACTAAACACTTAGCTCATAATTTCTGCCTGTCTATATTTTTTTTCCAAACTTGTTGATTAAAAAAACTCGAAACTTGTTCGTTCTTGCATGCTCCCCTCCTCAGATGGAGCCCTGACCACAGGGCTATGTGGGCCTACCGTCTCTAAAATTTCCTCCACTACGGGTACTGGTACTATGTGTGTGGGAACAATGGGTGTGGTGTCAGGGGTAGCTGTTGATAGCCAACCTCATTACGGTTTTAACTTATTGAAATCTGCGGTGAAGGTGGGAACATTTGGTAAGGACGCTTCACATATAATGTACGTAGTTAGCTGTATAGTGTCAACAACTACGAACGGCCCTTCCCAAGGATGAAAGAACATCGTCAAAGTCCCTAACTGTGGCACTGTTCGGAAACGCCACACTTTGTCTGCCAACTGTCAGGGGGTGCCATGTACTTGTCGATCAAAATACATTTTCGCCTTTCGGCGGCCGCTTTGAGATGTTTGCGCGCGAAGTTGTGGGTTAAACGTAACACGTTTTGTAGATGCCACACGAAACTATCTGATGAATACTCACTTGACCACGGTGAAAGGAAACGAGAATCAGCGGAGAGTCGAAAGTGGCGTTCTGTCATCATAAAGAAGGGTGCGTAGCCGGATGATGTATGTGTATTGGCTCGGTATGCCATCATGACACATGGGAGTCATGGTGGTCTTTTGCAAGAGCTCTCAAAAGTTGGATCCATGTACGGTTGATACTCTTTACTAACCAATTGCCTTTTGAGTGTGTAGGGGTTGTGCGAGTCTTTTATATGTCTAGCAGGTTGTAGACTTCTTGTACTAATTTACTTTCGAAGTAAGCTCCGTAATCTGAATGAATTGATAGGGGGATTCCAAAACGGCAATTCTTATCGTTGAATAGTTCATTTGTTACTGAGACGGCAGCTTGGCGTAGAAATGGCACGGCCTCGGCCCACTTTCTGAAAAAGTCGACCATCACCTGTATGAACCTATGACCGGATGTCGTGAATGGCAGGAGACGGATAATGTCCAAGCCTAAACATTGGAAGGGAAAGCTCGTGTACATTGGGTGAAGTGGTGCTAACCTCTGTTATCCTGGTGCATTAAATGAAGCGCATACGGAACATGTGGTACAAAAGGTGGCTATTTGGTGTAGGAGGTGGGGCCACCAAAATTAATCGGCGGGCAGCCGGTTCAATCTTGGCCCGTCCTACCTGTCCCTACTCATTGAATAGATCCGTAAGACGTGTAGGGACGAGACTTCCTGGTACCACCGCTTGATCAGTTTTTGTGGTGTCATCGTTGAAAAGAAGGATTTCATCATCGATATGTATCTGAGCCCATAGGCTGCGGAGTATTTGTGCCTTTTCTGAAGACCCGCGTAATTTCTTGTCTGTGGGATGGTGTCGTCCGTGTAAGATGTGATCATAAATTATGGCGGTGTCAGCGTCCATGCTCTGTGCAAAGACCCAATGCTGTCCTGTTGTTTCGCTGGCGTAGACTGTATTTATGTCGTGAGAGAGATCTCTTCGTCACAGTTCACTAAGTCTTTAGGGCGTCGCGAGAGTGCGTCTGTGTTAACGTGTTGATTACCAGGGCAATGGATGCAAGTAAAATTGTGTTCCTGCAAGACTTCCTGCCAGCAAGCGAGTTACCCTTCCACACCCTTCGTATTTTGTAGCCACTGTAGTGTCTTATGATCCAAACGGATGATGAAGGGTTTTCCTAATAGGTAGGGTCATAACTGCTTAACGAAGATGATGATAGCCAATAGTTCTCTTTGATAGATGCAATAATATTTTTGAGGTTTTGATAGAGTTTTACTAGCAAAGCAGAAAGCTCGTTCGAGGCGGCTCTCGTCCGTTTGTGACAAGACGCCTCTTATAGCCAAAGCACTGGCGTCTGTATCTAGGATGAATTGTGGAGCGGCATTCAATGCGAGAGCATAAGTATGGGAACTGTCGAGAGGCGGGCTTTTAGGTCATCAAATGCTAATTGGTACTCCTCGGTTCAAAGGAATATCCATCCCTTTTCTGTAAGCCTGTACAATGGACGAGTAATGCTTGAGAAATTGGCGATGAACCGTCTGTGGTACGATACAAACCCGATACAACTTCTGACCTCCGATGTTGTGTTAGGGTTTGACAAAATGTATATGGCTTCTATCTTTTCTGAACAAACTTGAATACTGACCACGTTGACTTTGTATCACAGATAGTTAACCTGCTCGCGTAAAAAATTACATTTTGGGGATTTAATGTGATTCCTGCGTCTCTTAAAGCAACCAGTACTGCCTGTATGTTCTCATTATTTTTTCGAATTGTTTTTCCAAAGAAGGTCACATCGCTACGGTATATTTAAACGTTGACGTGGGTAAAGGTGTGAGAGCACCACTTGCGTTAGTCGCTGAAATGTGGTGGCCGCATTACAGAGCCTGAAAGTCATAGTCTCGAACTCTTAAATTCCTGGTGGCAGAATAAATGCCGTTTTTGGCGGTCCGAAGGTTGTACTTCTACTTGCCAGTAACTGGATTTAAGATCCAATGTAAAGAACCACTTTGATCCGGCTAAAGCGTCCATTGTACACTTAATGTGAGGTAACTGGAATGAATCTCGCGTTAAAACGGCATTCAGTTATGTATTCTATGCAGAAACATACTTCCCCACCCTTTTTTAGCATCAATGCTATGGATGATACCCATGGAGAGCACGAGGGTTTGATTACTCCCGTAGACAGCACCATGTCTAATAATTTATCAACTTCGTCTTGGAGATGCGCTGGTTAACGGCGTTCGGGTTGTCAAATAGGCTTTGCCGTACCCGTTTCGATAGCCTGACGAATAAAATTTGTCAGGCCTAACAAGTGCTCATCCCATGCAAAAACGTTTCCAAAGGCGAATAACATCTCCCTGGGCGGGTTGGTCTCAACATCAGTGCGGTTTCCCTTCGGTAGAATATCATCACTTGATGTAGGTGGTACCTGAACTGCGGCTTGGATTTCTGCACAGGAAGCAAATTCATATGTGACGGAGGTTTGGACTGGGTGGGAACGGCCATTCGCTGGAAATTATCTTGTCTATTTCGGGCATCGATGGAGCACTCATACTTTGCTAGAAAATATGTCCGCAGGAGGATGTCCAAGATTAGATTTGGGACCACTAAAAATTTGTGGTCTGCTGTGAGATATGGCAATGTGATTTTTAAAGGTACAGAACAGAGTTGCTCTCAAGGTGAACCATTCGGTAGGCTCCCTTTATGGTTTCTCTTGTAATGAAGGGCCATTAATAGGATTCTTGGATTAACTGGATTAAACGGTCGAATTAGTATTAATCAACGCGTGTACAAAAGTGTTAGCCATCTTACCTATGACATAAAATTGGGGAGCCGAAAAATATGAACTATTAGATTAAGTTATAAGAACGGTACACGCAGTTCCGTGGCAAGTGAAAGCCTGGTTATGTGAGGATGATGAGTTTCCAGGTTGCCGAGGTATCCATCCGTGGTGATTAGGGTTGTATCTGCCTTAAGTTGTAAACTGTCGGCGGCGGGGAGTTCGGTTTTTATTATGTGGGGGCAAAATAGGTGCTGTTGTGCGAATTTGAGGGTTTCCTTGCGTCACTCGTACTCCTGTGGTCGTTGTTGGTGCGTAAATAGCGTTCACCTCGTGACACTACATCTTGGAGTCCTTCTGGTGGTTGGAGCTGGAGGGACCTCGTTTAATCACCTTTGGGGAGTCCTTTAATAAATTGGTGGAGAACAACATTGTCTTTGTTCTTGTGTGATAATGGTGGATACGCTATTTGCGTTAGGCGCTTCAACTTGTCAGCAAGTTGCCGGGACGTTTCAGGTGGAAAAAAATGCCGTACGTAAAGTTAGTTGATAGCTTTGACATAGGATTGGGTGTCGCCAAGGACAGAAAACAAAAAATCGCTCAGTTCTTCTTGAAGGGTATCAGTATCCAACCCCGAGTCAAGGACCTTGTCTAAATGTGCCGAAGATAAAGCGTTCAACAACGTGTATGTTCTGTTTTCCTGAGGGACTGCCCTGAGGTAAAATTTTGTCCTCTATAATCACACAAAAAAATTATTCTGTACCATCGATAGATGGGGTATGCGGGATAATGGTTGGCTGTGAAATAACGGGGTTGATTGGCATTTTCGGTATCGATTGTTGAGCTGCAACCACTGTAGTAGACTGGCCACTCATGGGCTCTAATGGACAAATGGGCTCTTCCTTTGTGGGTGAATTCCTGGTTTGGCTGCGGGTGGAAGAAGGTAGATCCTTCGATCCTAAACGATTAATTCTTACTTTCCTCAACATTAGGTCAATCAAATTGTATCTCAGCAGACTTGTATACCAATGGTAGCGTAAGCGTGCATATTGACATTGAAAGTATATTTGAACAATTAACTGATGGTAGAAACTAGGAAAGAGGGCTTTATAAAATGTTAAACAGTGCAAGGGTAGAAGAAGGGGGTCTTGAGGCGATATTTTAAGTCTCTGTTGTGGTTCAGAAGGAACGACATCCACGGCATCCCGCTTAAGATCCGACATAGCTTCAGCACGCTCAGCTGCAACACAGGCAAGGAGGAGACTCAGAAATTAGCTCGTAATTTCCACCTCTCTATATGTTTCTCCAAACGTTGTCTATTAAAAAAAACCCAGAAACTTATATTTGTATATTTTGAAGGGTTACAGGCATTGCCCTTGATGACCCTATTAATGTTAAGTTATCATTGCATGTGTACAGTCAATATAAAATGTTGTACATTTTAAAATGTTTGAGTCAAAGCATAAGATAACTTCAAATGCGTTTTCACAGCCATAGGCGAAACATTGTGGAAGAAAAGTAGGGCCCGAAAGATTTTAAAAGGCTGGTTTTAAGAAATCATGCTGTGACAGTCCTCTTTTGTCAAATACAATGCAATCAAGCCTTCTTTCAAAATCAATAATGCTTTCAGAGGTAACCATCTCGCTTGGTAACGAGTTCCAAGGTCGAACCACTCGTTGGCTGAAACAAAACTTTCTGAGGTTCAATCGCGTGCGTTCGCTATTAACCTTGTAAGGATGACCACGCAGATGAGTTGTGCAGGCAAAAGCGAAGAAATCCTCCGATCTCAGGGTGGAATCATGGCCCCGGATAATCCGGAATGTCCAGAGCAGGCTACACCGTAAGTACCTGTAGGAAAGAGGAAATGAGTCAAGCTTTTTCAATCTGTCTTGGTACGGTAAAGTCTTAAGACCGTCAACCATCTTCGTTGCTCTCCGTTGCACCTGTTCGAGGAGGTCAACATCTTTCTTCATCCACGGTATCCAAGCTGGTACTCCGTAATCTAAATGTGGTCTCACAAAGGCGCCATAGACTTTTCCGAATAGATCAGGTGGGAATATTTTAAACGCACGTCTGATCCAATGTAGTGTACATGTTGCCTTCTGGACTGCTTTCTTACAGTGTTCTGAGGGCATCAAATTCACAGTTGTCCACATGCCCAGATCTTTGTATGTTTCGACCTCTTTTAATGCAGTGCCATTAATAAAGTACTGGTGTCTCAGAGATACTTTTCGACCGGCGCTTAGATGTAGGATCACGCACTTGGATACATTAAACTTAAGAAGCCACTTAGCCGACCAGGCACTTAGTTTGTCGATATTCGATTGCTTAACCCTTTTTGCGTCATCAGCGCAGCTGACTTCAGTCCATATTTTAATGTCATCTGCAAACATGACAGCTTCACAATCTAGGTCATTGAAACAGTCATTCACGTAGATTAGGGAAGAGTAGGGGCCCAAAAACAGAACCCTGTGGAACACCACTTTCTACTTTTACCCATTCTGAGCTAGAGATTTCCAACAACAACTCTCTGTACTCTGAAAGACAAAGAAACTCTTGATCCAATTGAAAAGTTTTCCTTGAATTCCTACGTTCCAAATCTTCTGCAAAAGAAGCCCGTGTGGTACACTATCAAAGGCTTTTTCGAAGTCAAAAAATACAACATCTACTGCATGACCCTTATCTGTGGACTTTGTCCATTTCTCGTGCGACTGAAGGGCACTCGTGAGACAGGAACGTCCTGGACGGAAGCCGTGTTGGGCATCGCATAGGATTTGGTTGTTTTCCAGATAGCGCATTAAATGCCTCTTTGATAATACGCTCCATTATTTTTGCATGCTATGCAAGTTAAACTGACAGGGCGGTAATTTTCACAGTCGAGTCGTGAACCTCCTTTATAGATCGGGGTGATGAATGCGCATTTTCATTCTTCTGGGAGTTTGCTTTCTTCAAAGGACTTTTGGAATATGATGGACAGTGGTATACACAGTTAGTTAGCAAGTTCTCTTAGGGCTAATGCAGGAATTCTATCCGGCCCAGGCGACTTGGCTGGTTTTATACGGAGTAATTCGGTTTTTAAACTACGGTCGGTGAAAAAGTCTAGGTCAAGGTCCTCCGTTGTGGATGAGGAGGAGATGGAGAGTAAGGTAAAGGGGGGTACACATTGGTTGACAAACTGTTTGAATAGCAGCAAAATTATTAGGCTCTTGAGTGAAGACGGTCTGGAAGAATTTGGAAAGAAGGGATGCTTTAACCTGGTCATCGGTCTCCAGTTTTCCGTCTGTAGACCTAAGGGCAGGTATCATCTCCTGAATTCTCTTTGTACTCCGTATGTAGCCATATAGCATTTTGGGGTGTTCCAACGATTTTTGCAGTATGTTACGCTCAAACTTCCTCCGCAGCTTAGTAGCCTCACATTTACAAACGTTGCGTTGTTGCTTATATTCCCGTAAGTGAGCATCGGAGCCGGTTTGTCTGTAACGCCTCAGAAGCGATTTCTTTTTGAAAGAGGCCTGCAAAGTTGAGTTTATCCACGTTGGGCGGTTTGTGGTTGTCTTTTTCCTGAGAGGACAGTTGAGGTAAACAATCCTTTTCAATAACGAACTCAATGTCGTCCAATCTTTATTGTTCAAACTTGTTCTTTATTTATCAAACTTGTTCACTCTTACATCAGAAATGCTGTCGGCGTTATCTGTCTCGCTTGGTAACGAGTTCCAAGATCGTCCCATTTGTTGGCCGAAGAAAAACTTTCTGAGGTTCACTCACATGCCTTCGTTATTGACCTTTTAATTATAAACCCGCAGATGATTTGTGCAGGCAAAGTCAAAGAAATCCTTCGATCTAAGCGAGGAATTAAGGCTCCGGATAATCCAGAATATCTAGAAGAGGTCACAACGGAAGTGCCTGTAAATAAGAGGAAATAAGTCATGCATTTTCAATCTGTCTTTGTATGGTAAAGCCTTAAGACCGTCGAACAGTATCATTGCTCTGCGTGGAAACTGTTCGGAGGGGTCAACATCTTTCTACATCCACGGTTTACAGGCTGGTATTACATCACTTTAAGTCAGTTTATTGAGGGAATCAGGCCTTTTGGCATTGAGCTCTTGATACAAATTTAAAAATGTTAATAGAATAAACGTTTACAGTAATAAATCTGAAAAATCTAAATTTAAGGTCATCGATATGGTTGGAACAGTTGTAAGCTGCCACCACTGGCACAATCTTCATTATATGAGCAATATTTTCTCAGCATTTGTTTGCATTTAAATATTTCAACAGTTTCTGAAAAGACCACCTGGTCAGTGAGTCCGTTTCATGTTTCGGCAACCCTCGGCGAAAAAGCCGTTCCGACGGACGTCCATGTGTATTATTTTCCTCTGCAGTTTAAATGGATGAACTCTCAGATTTTTCATCCCAGCCACTTCAAGGAACTCAGAAAATTCTAGGGTACACTCGTGGTTTCCGAAAATCCGGCAGGTTTGGATGAGGTAACCACGTAGTTGCCTGTGATTGATAGGAAACAAATCAAGTTTAGCCAGTCTGTCTTCGTAAGGCAAATTACTAAGATTCTTGACCATCTTCGTAGCCCTCGCCTGCACTCGTTCCAGCTGTAGATAATCTTTCTTAAAACACGGACGCCAGGCCTGGACGGCACATTCGAAGTGAGATCGAACTAATGCCACGTAGGTTTTTTGGAAGAGTTCCTGTGTCGCGCGTTAAGCTACCTTTAAGCACTGTGAAGATGATTTGAGTGAGGAGTTCATTAGAAGAGAGAGACAGAGAGAGAGGAATAAGCTTTATTTTGAAGTATCATTCAATTTTTCAGCAAAAATATAAATGGCTCCATTCACTAAGATAATAGGATAAGTAAACATAATATGCAAGAATCAAAGAGTCAAAAATGGACATCTAGCTGGGAGACAGTTCTAGTCTGAGCTTTTTTATTTCAGTCTCTTCACACGTAATGTAGCGTGCTATAAATGGCAAAAGGGAGTGCTGGTATGCCGTTGTATGTATGGCAGGCTATATTGCGAAAGCCTCGGCGCATCGGACGGGAAGACTTCACAGCAATCAGCTCAGAGTGGAGGGGATGGGTTACATGATCAAGGATTCGCCCAGCGAATTGTTTGACTGCCGTAAAGTGCCGTTATGCTATCAAATCCACTAAAACAGTATAAGAAACACCAGCAGCAGAAGAGAGCATTCGGAGAATACGTTTTCAAAATCAAAAACTCCTCTTAAAGCAAGGCTGGAAAAATCACGGGAGAGCAATAAAGGATGAGGGGAAGACCACATGCCTCTATAAATCACCAGATAAGGGCCTGAGGTGTGTGATAGGAACGTAAACGGCAAATATAATATAGAAGTTTACGAATTTTTGTAAAAAGAGCATCGATATGTTGGGAGAATGAAAGATTCGATGTCAGAGTAACGCCAAGGTACCGAAAAGCGGATACGTCGTTGGGAAGGACGGCTGAGAATTGAGAACTAGGGGATGGTCGCATGTGAAAAACACATTGGACAGACTTCTCATGGTTCAGTTGAAGGCCATTATCTGACGACCAGGCTGCAACATGGTCGAGGCCATCCTTCAGAAACTGGAGATGTGTCTGATTTTTAAGAGGATGACCAACAACCCTTTCGTCGGCATATTTGATGTACAAACAGTCGTTTGGTGACCTCAAATCATCAGTGTGAAGGGAGAAGAGGTGAGGGGATAAGATGGCACCTTGAAGAACACCGCAATTGTTTGAAAGGACAGTAGACTTCCACTTGCTGGATTGTACGAATTGAGTGCGGGAAGTAAAATAATCTTCGAGCCAAGAGACAACCCAGCCGGGAGAGCCAGACGCGGATGTTTTATTAAGGAGGAGATGGCGCGGAATGGTGTTGGAGGCAGAGGAGTAGTCAAGAAATGCGCATGCGTACGCACGGCAACCCTTATCTAAATATCGTAGAGCCTAATGTACTACAAGGTCAACGGCATCTAGGGTACTACGCCGGGCCTTATAGGCAAATTGTAATGGGTCGGAGAAATAAGAGGAAAAAGGCTTAATTGTATCGAGAGTGACTCGTTCAGCAATCTTCAGTAAAGCGGAAGAGCAGGCGATTGGACAAAAAGATTTAGGACCAAAATAAGCGGACTTTTTGGGATGGGAGTGCTTCTTACTGAACGCCAAATATCAAGAATCTTTGGCTCCATGAAGGACATGTTTATAAGGTGTGTCAAAATAGGGGCAATCTGAGAGCAGTAGTATTTTAAAACAAATGGTGAGACTTCATCCGGTCTAGCAGCAGTTGAACCACGGACATTTTTCAGATGTTTCTCCACTGTTGCCACTGACACGGGAGAAAAAAACGCTTGGTAGTAACGAAAGGTTGTTTGTGAGGGGATTGGAGTCAGTAGAATTATGGATAAAATGTTCATTTAGATCGTCTAAATCAGCATCAACATGTGCCAGTTTACCACATTCGCCAGTGACACACTTAAGATTCCTCCAGAGTTCAGCAGAGGAAAGCAGAAAGAAGGTTTGGATGGAGAGACAAAAAGATGACTAACAAACAAATCATTTAGTCTGCAAATCTCCCTTTTTATTAAGACCTTAACTTCCTTTAGACAGCCACGGAGGCCTAGCTTGTAGATTAGTTCTTTTTTACGTCTTAAAGATTTTAGATAAGTGGATAAAATTCTGTCAGGTCGGACCAAAACTGTAGCAAGAGGACAACCAATATTAAAAATTTCTTTTAAAAATGTTGTAAGGAAGCTGCAACATGACTCAATATTAGATTGACTAAGGAAGACGGGGATAGTGTACGATATACAAGTCTGGAGAATAAAAATGTTTTCCGTGGATGTGTCGTGAACCTTAACTTTCCTTTCGGGAACACCGAGGACCTTCTGCTCCTTGACAATAAAAAGGGGCTGCCCATCTAGAAGGCATTGATAGGAATCATCCGTCTCTGGTCCTTATGGTACGGAATCTAAGGACCACACACTTCTCAACGTTAAAATTTAAGGACCAATGAGCAGAACAGCTCCTAAGACGGTCGAGACTCCCTTGAAGTGCGTGCCTATCGGCATCAGATCTGATAGCTCTCCACAATTTAGCATCGTCTGCAAACATGACGGCGCTGCAACCCAGGTCGTTGACACAACCGTTAATGTACACTAGGAAGAGAAATGGCCCTAAAACGGAGCCTTGGGGACACCACTTAGAACCAGAGAAGTGTTGACTTCGAGGTATCGATGCACACAGGTTTGCAATCTTCCTGCAAGAAAATCTGCGATATATATCAGCAGCATTCCTCTAATTCCAATTTTGGATAATTCATAGATTAGACGTTTGTGTGGGACACTGCCAAAAGCCTTCTTGAAATCAGTGTAGATGATGTCAACCCTACCATCTTTGTCCAATGCCCGAGTTCACTGCTCTGTCGAGAGCAATGCAGTGGAAAGATAAGAGTGATTCTGCCTTGAGTCATGCTGGAACTCTGAGAGTAATCAATTTTCCTCCAGGAAATTCATAGTTGCCTTCTTACTTATTGATTCCATTATTTTACAGCAAATGAAGGTGAAGTTGACATGCCGATAATTTTTTACGATAGACCGAGCCCCAATCTTGTATATAGGGAACGCATTTGCTGCCTTCCATTCGGATGACAGTTTCCCTTATTCAAATTACGAAGTGAATATATGCGCTAGTGGTTTAGAGAGTTCGCCGGTCATTTCTTTCAAGAATTTTGCCGGTAAATCGTCTGGAGCAGATGACTTGGCTTCTTTGAGATTTTGCAGTTCTCGTTCCACAAGAGGTTCCGGGAAGAATATACATTCACGCAGTGGACCGGCGTTTAAACAGCACACTTTACATGGTCAAGTTGAAGTTTAGGTTCTCTAGTGAATACCGAGGCAACGAACCGACCAAAGTTCTCGGCATTCTCGCAATTTTCAACGACTTCAATACTGCTCCCACCCATAAGTGCTGCAACTGGGTCCTTGTTTTTTAATCGACTTTTGATATAATGGAATAAAATTTTAGGTTTTTTTTCCACCTGCCGGATAATTCTTGACTCATAGTTCTTCCTTGCCTGAATGATCATTTTTAGACAGCATTTCTTTGGTGACGAAATTCCTCGAGCTGTTCTGCTGACCCTTTTTCCCTGAATATCTTACATTCTTTTATTTTTCTTCTTTAACTCCCTGTTAAGTTCTCTTGTTAACCAGGCAGGGTGGCTAGTCTATTTTTGCACCTTCACTGGACAAAAGCGTTCAATCAGATTGAGTGAAATCGTCTTAAATGATCGCCAGTAATCCTCCGAATTCCCTTTGAGTAAACAATTCCATTTCATAGACATCAGTTCTTTCTTCATCGCGTTAAAATCAGCCTTCCATATTTTTTGCTTGCCTTCCGTTATCTTCTGTCGCTGAAAATAAAGTGAGCTATCCCACAGCAGCGTAGTATGATCACTCTTACCAAGAGGTGCCATAGAATACACTTCATAAACGCTTGAAAAGTCCTCCGTAAATACTTGGTACAGGCAATTGGCTCTCTGGTTCTCTCTAAGTCTAGTTGCTAAGCTAACCTTCTGTGACAGAGGTTGGTCAAGAGTGAGATCCATTAGCTTGATGCTAAAGGAAGTTGGCGCAACTTCAACTGTCAGATTTACCCAGTTTACTGTGGATGCATTGAAATCTGCAGCAATAAGCACCTTCTGGTGACTTGCTACTTCTTTGACCAAATAAAGGACTGACTCATCAGCTGCATTTCGAATGTTTGGTGGTCTTTGATCATCAAGACTTGTAGGTTTAGTGAAAAATTCTATTTAATCTTTATATATATCAATTCGTATTCTATGAAGATGGTGTGCGCTCGTTCGACTACCGAGATTCCTGTCCAAACGTATACAGCCACTCCACATTCCTGTCTATTTTCTCGGTATATTCCAAAGAACTGGTATCCATTTTTCAAAACCTCGCTATCCACAATTTCAGCTTCGAGCCACGTTTCCGTAAGAGCAACGACATCGGGGGTTCGGTCTGAGATAAGTGCCTTGATTTCGTCTATTTTCGAAATGAGACTCTGCGCATTGGTATACAAAAATCTCAATTTTGACTGGGTAACTCCTTCATATGGACCTCTGCTCATTTCGGGTGATTCAATGCTGGAGTCTGTCAGTGTTTTCCGAGAGGAACTGATGTCCATCCTGCCCACGCTGAGTTCTGATGAGTGGTCGTCAACCAATTTCTGGAGCGGCTTCCTTTTGTTATACGAGCTCTGTACAGTTCGGTACTTCGTATTTAGTAACTCTCTGACTCAGTGAGGACCCGCCTTGATGCCACAAGAAAGTTCTCTTCATCAATTTTATTTCCCCATCCTTTATTTGGAGCAATTTTCCCCCTGCTCGGTTCTCCTCTTCAGTTCTGTTCTCAGCATCCTCATTTTGTGCCTTTCCGTCGGCTCGTTATCCGGCTGAAAAAGCACATCCCTGTGTGAGATACGGATGGCCATTCTCCGTTCTAGGAGGCGTGATGCCTGAAAATCGTTTTGAAGAATGATTTAAAGAGGCCTCAGTGATGATAGTTCATGGGAAACACCCGCTTTTCCTAAACGGAATGCTTTGTGCATGGTAACGCATTAGCCATCTTGAAAAATCGCATTTAAGTATGTTCGGAAAAGACTGAACTCACGTTCTACCCTTTCCTTTCCAATCAGAGAAGTGGACTCGGGAGCCCCTTTAATAACGAGATTGCGTTTTCGGTCAAAATGTCTGTTTGGTAACTTGGTGCTCTAATTCGTTGATAGGACATCAGTATCGGGAAGAATTCTACTTTGGTCGACGATTTTATTTGCGTCAGTCCGAGCAACGATTCCTAAAGTTAATGGCGAACCCCTTTTGGGAACTTTGTCAATTTGTTCTGCGCTTGCTTCTGTATCACCAGCAGAGGATTCCGCTTGAGCATCTATCGGTATGAACGAGCCTTTTTTGGAGTTCAAACCCATTTTTTGTGAAAGCATCTTAGCCTTTTTCGACTTCGAATTCTTCATCTTCGGTCTTTCAAATTGGACGAGCTTTTCAACGTCACTCTTTGTTTTATCATCCAGCAACGATGCCACATAGGGTTGTATATCCAGAGTTTTACTGCTTCTGTCTGAGCTGGATGACAGTAGTTAGGTGCATGAGCCAGTTTAATCTCCCTTTCGAAGGAAGGAAATGTCTACTGATTTACTGAGCTCTGTAGCCGCAATGTCTTTAAGCTCTAAATTAGGTATTCTTGAGAAAGCTATGTTTGCATACGTAATTTCTTCTGTTGGAATTCTCGTTGTTACGAGTGTTGTTTAGCCAGATGAACAATTAACCTGCCCTTTTAGATCGACCATTTCATAATAATAATAGTTTTTTTAATGCCGGTTTAAAGGCATTTTTAAACGAAATATTCAGTGAGGATCAGGCTAGCAGTGAAAACAATTACTGAATATATATAAAGCTACTTATCTCTTTCTCCATCAATAGGAATTTCTGTTGGAGACTTAAACACCCCATGCACTTTTCGCCCTCGTAGGTGACATCCCTTAGTTTAATCATGCTTTTTGCCCGCTTGGTAGGAAAAGAAGTAGAAACAGAATATCTGTTTAAACCATCTTTTTTCTGTTTTTATACCATTTTGTTTGCCAGATTTCCGTGTGAATTTGGTGAAGTGGTTAGGTGCGTCGCCAACATGTTTATGTGACGAGGGTTCGACTCCCGACAGTGGCACCATTTTTTATTCCGCGCAGATGAATCCTGAGCGTCTGTGTTTTCCATACCTCTAAGGATTCTATTCGAATGCATTTAATTTATAAATCTTCTAAAATAAATGGGCTAGGGTGAATATACAGCAGTCAGACGTCTAAGAAGCATGCAACGACTCAGATATTGTTGTGACTCCTCTTACCCCGATTGAGAGCAGATAAAAGCAGCACACCGCTGGCGTGAATTTTGGCAGCAGGTGAACGTTGAAGCTTGTATTTCTCGTAAGGACAACCTCCGGGTGAACTTTGCAGCTTGTATCTCTCACAGGGATAACCTCCGGGTGAACGTTTAAGCTTGAATTTCTCGTAGGGATAACGTCCGGGACATGGAATAATCCTCAGTGGAGGAATAATTGGAAAGCCGCAGAATCGTCAAGTCCAAGTTAAAAGCTTCCAAATTTAGAGACTGTACAATCCACTCAAGAGTTTTCCAAATCAACGTGTCTTCTACACTAAGGAAGAGACTAAAACTTCATTAACTAGAAGGAGCTGAAATTCGAAAGCAATTTCAAACGACGCACTCAAGATACAAACTTTATCAATGTGTCGTCTCACGAAGATGCCAAAGAGTTTTTTCGAAGAGATCGGGTGATAATACTTTAAGCAAACGTCTGATACAATATAGTGTACATGTTGCCTACTGGAATTCTTTCTTACAGTGTTTTCAGGGCATCAAATTCGCAGTTTCCCATATGCCCAGATCTTTGTGTGTTTTCACTCTTGTAATGAAGTGATCAGTGGAGCCGTTTTCTGTGTAAAGCCCCCAAAGGCGATTTTTTTAAAGAGGCCTGCAAATTTGAGTGTATCCACTTTGGGCGGTTTGTGATTGTCATTCTTCTCAAAAGGACACTTGAGGTAAACAATCATTTTCAATAACGAGCTAACGGTCTCCAATTGCTATTGGCTCCACCATGTGGTTCTGTTTCCCAAGATATATCTGACATTTGTCTTCTCAGACATGAGTAGTCCCCCTTCCAAATGTTTATTTCCCAAAT
>WEDG01005206.1:0-16153 GCA_017591395.1 Schistocephalus solidus
GGTGACAAAAAGTTTGAAATCAGTCAATTTCTGGAAAAATTCATCCCCAGCGATTATTTTAATGTTAAAATCGGACTCCGGAAACCACTCTGGGTACCTTTCACAGTTTTGCATCATCATCGGATGATGAATTAGGCGGGTAGGTGTACAACACTATCCGAGAGTCAGCCTGCCGTGCTATATTGTGACACGATACGATGCGCTGATGCATTACCAGAGAATGACGTGACGCCTGATCAAACGCGAAAGTGCTTAAAATGAAGCTATACTAGAGAAGACAACCTTCACCACCACGCGCTTTATTATTAGGTGCGGTTCATCTTGACGGTAGGATCGTATTTGGTTCATGACAAGCAAAGAGTCTCGAAAGTGGCGGATGGGTCCAAGATTCAGGTACACATAAAACATCAGGCATTGACCTCGAAAGCAATGGCTCTAAGCTGGGCCATCTTATTTATAACAGATCTGAGCATTGAGTAATATGACATCTAGGAAGTTCGAGTATCCAAACTAGGGTTATCGCTATTAATTACACCGGCGTGGCAGGGTAATTGCTGGAAATTGTGGCTTTGGAGGTACTGCAAACCGTGTACCCATAACGTTATTAAGTAGAACGTCATTACCAAAAAGGCTGATGGGATATCTGAAAGGTGTAGGAATAAAACTTTCCGGGTATCGAACCACCATAGGAGTTACGACCGGGATATGCTGTTGGTAGTTAAAACGGAAACGACGGGAAGTTTAGATGATATAGGGCCGATGGCAAGCAGTTAAAAGAATTAAATGCTGTTGAATTAGTCAACAAAACTGGGTCAAGTCCACCTCGTTCCCATTCCACGCTATCCACTCCGGTCTCAGATGTCCAATCTATTAAACTAATCAATAACCTGGGCAAGTCAAAGTATGCTCCAAACTTAAGTTCCAAAAAGAAAAACGTTATTAAAGTTGGGAAACCTCCTTACCCTCCAGCATCTACCCTACATACCCAAAATGTCCTTAGCATTTATCCTATCCCATCAACTTCAGGCTCCCCCATTATTTAACACTCACCCCTTACGGTAACAGTTTTCCAAAAACAATTTGTTTCATTTTTCAAATCTTGTTCTCCCCCATATTATTCCAATATTCCTCAAAATCCTATCTAGTATTCAGTATAATTCAGTATATATAAGGGAGATAGGCAGAGCCTTTGAAAACCCTATTTACAGATAGACGCTAGCAAAACAAGCAAATGTTGCATTGTGATAGTCGTTTTAGCATATCGATCATTGCTGTCGACTGAATATAATTCAGTATTCAGTATAATTCAGTATCTATAAGGGGAGATAGGCAGAGCATTTTGAAAACCCTATTTACAGATACTACGCCTGCAAAACAAGCAAACCGTTTTAGCATATCGATCACTGCGGTCGACTCAATATATGTCCATCAAGTAAAAATGCATCAAGTCTCTTTAAACATTTCAACGCTTTTTAGCCTGAACAACCGAAGCTGGCAGTTTGTTCCATTCTTCAATCACCCGTCGGGAAAAGAAGTTGGCCCGCACTTCAACTTTGGCGTGTTTTCTTTTCAGTTTGTGTGGGTGTCCTCGGAGACTTGTCATGTTTGCCAATTCAAAAAAGTTGGCTATCTGAAGAGCACAATGAACTCTCTGACCAGTTTGAAGACTAAGATCATACCCCCTCTGTATTGCCTATTAAAAGAGAGGAAAATTTTAAGTCTTTCTAGGCGGCCCTCATAGGGTAGGCATTCCAATCCACTGACTAGTTTCGTTGCCCTCCGTTGGACTTTCTCCAGCAGAGCGTAGTCATGTTTCGTCCAAGGGCGCCACGCCTGAACGCAATATTCCAACACTGGCCGGATAAATGTTCCAAACACGCGCCCAAAAAGCTCTCCGTCAAAATTAACGAAGGACCTCCTGATTGCGCCTAAGATACACATAGACTTTTTTGCGATATTCGCAAAGTGCGGCGATGGTTTGAGGTTTGGTGTTATCCATATACCCAAGTCCTTTAGAATATTTACCTCCTGGAGTTGGTGACCACTGATGAAGTCCTGGTATTCAAACCTAATCATCCTTCTGGAACTTGACCGCAGTCGGATTATTTGGCATTTGTTAAGATAAAGGTTCAGCAGCCACTCTTCACACCATGTTTGCAAGCGATCTAAGTTTTGTTGTTATTTCTGCGCATCCTCCGGTTTTTCAATCGAGTTCCATAACTTCAGATCGTCAGCGAACATTACCTTCTCGCACGCCAGACAATCCAAGCAGTCGTTCACGTATATCAGAAACCAAATGGGACCCAGAACGCTGTCCTGCGGAACTCCACTGTGAACGGTTTCCAGGTGAGACTTGGCATCTCCAATACAAACACGCTGGCGCCTGTCTGTGAGAAAGTCGGCCAACCATTTGAGTAGGTTTCCAGACACACTCATTTGACGGAGCTTAAAGAACAGACGTTTGTTTGGAACCCTTTCAAAGGCTTTGCTAAAATCAATGTAGACCGCATCGACTGACAAACACATTTCTTATGATTTTGTCCAACTTTCCATGGATGTGAGCAGGTTTGTGAGGCAGGATCGACCACTTTGAAATCCATGTTGATATGAACTTAGTAAGTTATTCTCTTCAAGATGCAGCACCAGTTCCGTTTTGATTATCTTCTCCATCATTTTCCAACAGATACTTGTGAGGCTGACTGGTCGGAGACTGTTTGGTGATGTCCTCTCTCCTCTGTATAGATGGGCGTTATATTGGCTATCTTCCACTCGGTAGGCAGAACCCCCGCCTCCATCGAACTTTCAAATATCTTGGAGAGCGGAGAGGCCAGCTGGTCTGTGAGTTCATTGAGAAATTTTGCGGAAATACCATCTGGGCCAGGTGATTTAGTGGGCTGTAGCTGTTTCAGAGTTTTTCTTACTGTGTCCATTGGGAACGACACCGTGCTTATTTTGTTTGTAGATGTGGCAGTACTGTAGTATTGGTCCTCGTCAAAGGGTGGTTCCTCGGTATACACGGAAATAAAGAAATTGGAAAAGAGGCTGGTCTTATCAGAGTTATCAGTTAACATGTTTCCCTGATTGTCTTTAAGACAAGGAATGCAGTCGTGATTTCGTTTTGCCTTATTAACGTAAGCATAAAACCTTTTCAAATTTCTTAATATGTCATTGAATATTTCTGACTCAAAGGCTGATCTTTCTTTTCTCAGAAGATTCCGACACCGATTTCGTTGTTTCTTAAAAGCGGAAAAATGTTCCGGTTGTTGATATCTGGCATATGTTCTCCACAGTCTTCTTTTCTTCTTTTCTTCTATTCATTTCCAACAAAACATTTTCACAATTGTACATACATTAATCCATTATTGTTTTCCAGGCTCCTCCTCTGTAAAGCCAGAAATAAAACTTACCTATTTCGACTTTGCTCATGTAAGCAAAGAGTTGTTTAATAAGTTTAGAAGCACTCAAGATTGGTCAAGCATTTATTCAAAAAATGATCCTGGTTTTTCCACGATAAATCGCAGGACCACACAGAAAGCCTCTTCAATTTCATTCCACAAAAGACCTTTATATCAACAAGTAATAGTAAAAATTGTAATAGTGTTATTTAATGTCAGTTTACAGGCATTTTCAGATGAAATATTCAGTGGGGATCAGGCTGGCTGTGAAAAACTCCTGAATATATATAATTATAAGTGTTTTTCCTATTTATATCTTATTCAGGAGGAAAAACTGCCCCCTGTAAGGATGATAGCAGTTCAGATCAGGGAAGGGCTAACACAATTGCAGTCTGTTGGCAGTATCTCTGTCTTTACTAGGAACTGGGATTCTGCCCCGGGCACGTATGCATCAGTAAACGGTTGCTCACTGTCTGCCGAAGAAGTCAACGGGTGCAGGCTGCAGAGACGGTGCCGTATCCCTCAAGATAACACCTGGGATCGGGTTCAGCTGCTTCTTCCACCGTGCCACACTTTCTTCAAAATCGAAGTAAATAATTACTAAAGCAGCTTAAGGATCCATCCATATGTCTGTTATCAGTCCACTTAAGGATCGCACAAATATTTGAATAGCTTCAAAAATGAGGATCGCGTGTGATAGGCGTAGGGAGTCTCTAGCACTTAGCGATGCTAATCCTTCAAAGTCTGTGGCTTAAGCCTTCCATCTCCGTTCTTCCGCTAAGTCTAACAGAGTTACTCCACCTTTACTCGATTGCAATAATTATTTCTTTACCGAGGATATGGGCAAAGTGGAATTGTTAACTTCCTTCTTTGCCAAACATTTTACCCTTTAAATCAATCCAATCCCTTAAATTCCTCTTATATCTCATGAGATACTCATTAAAATTGATTTCGTTCATATAAATATTTAGGAATAGATAAGACAACTTAATTAATCACACTCTGTTGTAAATGACTCCATCACAAATTCCTTATTACAAAGCTACGTGATTTTCCAACTTTGCTGAGCAGTGTTCTCAGTTTCTTTTCGAGAATGGTTTCTTCCCTACTTGTTGGTAAACCTCTATTATTATTCATATATTTAAATCGGGTTCACAGCCTGTTTTTCAAAATTATCGTGGTGTTTATATAACACCTTCTCTGGCATAACTGTTTGCAAAAAACAAATTGCCTTAAAAGATGCAGACTTTTGTATAACAAATCAACTTCTTAAATAAATAAATAAATTGTATATTTAAGGCCCAGAGAGCCCCGTCATTTCAAACTTAGTATCGCGGTATAAATAAATGCAAAGTGGATAATTGCTGCACTATGTGAGCAGCCATATTCACAGCAGAAATGAACAATATGGTAGGCATATCCAATTCAGAACGATTTGCCATTTTTAAAACAATAGTCAACAATCTTTACCATATACGGTGAACTAGAAAAGAAGCAGTAAAAAAACTCCTACGGTTAAATCGGAGGCGGAGTTTAGCGAGCCGCCAATTTAAAAAAAATAGGAGAAAAAAACTGCTTCACTAAAAAATTAATAGCTAGATGCAATGGGATAGTGCTGTGATGTTGCTGACAACGTATGAGGGTTCGGAACGCTCTTTGTCGTGTGAGAGATAATATAGCAGTCAGAGCAACTGTTTGAAACCACCAGTGGAGGTGAGAGAGGACGAACTCATCGTGGACAACATGGTCAAAACGAAGAGGGGACAGTAGAGGTCATGAGATCATCATCGAGATGCGACCTTGCCGACTGCATAGTCCACCAATCAAAGAGACGAAAACATCAGAACCAGCTCTTCCAAACATGACATTTTACCCGAAAGCTCTTGCGAAACATGTCAAATGCCTTTTTAAATCTACTAACTTTGCGATGATCATTTATTGGTGATCATTATTTGTTTTGATCTTAGTTAGGCTTTTGATAAATTTCCTCATAGAAGACCCATAGATAAGCTGGAAGCCTTAGGGCATCGTAGTCCTCTTATTGATTTACTATCTACGGAAACAAAAGGTCTTAGGGGAATCCACATTTTCGGTTGAGACCCCATTGTAAGCGGTGTCCTTCAAGGCACCGTGCTAGGTCCTCTTCTGTTTTTGCTTTACATTAATGATATTTCGTCATCAGTTAAAGACTCTCAATCTTTTTTTACGCTGACGAGCTTAAATGTGTATATTCCTTCTCCAAATCAGTGGCCCAATTATGCTTAGCAGACATTCATGCAAATTTGCATGCTCTTTTTGCATGGAGCTTAATGGGGCAATTTGAATTATCACCTTCGAAGTGTCATAACATGTGTTGGTCAGACTACAACAACCGTTCTACGACTGAATGTTCCATCATGAAGGACTTAGGCTGAAGTTTTACCAATAATTTAGATCTCTCGCGTCATACCGATAGAATAACGGAAGAAAATAGAATCGGTCCTACACTTCTTCACGAAAAGAATTTTATCGTTGGAGCACCGTAATCTGTCGTATCAAGAACGCTGTGGGCTTGTTAACATTGATCCCTTATGGTTTCGCCGAGTGCAGAAGGGACTATTTTTGCTGTTTAAGTTTTTGAATAATCGTACATTTAATCCCCTTATCACTGTGAGGCAGCTTGACCATCCTCGGCGCAGCAGTCATCGCAATGTCTTTTTATTTCTTCCATTAGCTCGCACAGTTAAGTATCGACGGTTCTTTTCGGTAAACGCCATGGCCATGTGGAATAAACTTCCCCATAATATAAAAAGTCCAACGGGTTATTCTTTGTTTAAGATTACCATTACTAGTTTTTTGCATTCAGAACAGTTTCCAAGAATTCTGGGCGCCGACACGGTAGAATCTGTTTTCCTGTTCGACGGAGTGCGCGGCATCTGAACTCGATCCCAGGTGTTACCTTGAGGGATACGGCACCGTCTCTGCAGCCTGCACCCGTTGACTTCTTCGGCAGACAGTGAGCGACCGTACACGGATGCTTTCTTGCCTGAGGCAGAATCCCGGTTCCTAGCAAAGACAGAGAGACTGCATACAGACTGCAATTGTGTTAGCCCTTCCTTGATCTGAATTGCTATCATCCTTACAGGCGGCAGTTTTTTCTCCTGAATAACATGAAAATAGGAAAAACACGTATAATGATATATATTCAGGAGTTTTTTTTCACTGCCAGCCTCTACCCACTGAATATTTCATCTGACAATGCCTGTAAACCGGTATTAAATACAACTATTATTATTATTATTATAACGTTCAAATCTGCCCAGATTTCTGGCTTTATTTCTTATACATTTTACCTTACTGGAAGAAAATACAGAATTTATTGAATGTTTGTCCTTCCCATTCTTGAATATGTTTGCCCATTCTTTGGTTTAATGAACGAGTCAAACCGTTCTTAAATTGAAAATGTCTAACGACATCTTACTCGGAAAATATTACCTCTGACACTTTCAACTACTTCCTAATCGAACAGGTGCCAACTAAATAACCCAAATTTGCTGTTGGTTGGTAGACTGGAACCTGGATTCTGATTTCCTTTCCCGCCTCAATAATATTTGAAGTCAACCATGGATTTCAGCTCTTAGCCCCATTTGTTGGCCGAATAATCTACGTAATTCATCACTGATTATACCTCCTCCTATGTCCTTCACGCCTGAACGTTCTCTGTTGTTTGCCTCTAATTATAGCTTTCTTCGGAATAACCTGCCAATCAATATAAGGTTATCTAAGAGCCTATCCGCTTTCAAGAGCGAACTGTAAATTTATATTAACACTGATTCAATTAAACTTTTATTTTCCTCTTCCTTCCCGAGCAGCTTTCTCAATGACTCCGATAATGGACCATCGGAGATTTAGGAAACTGTCTCCAAAATTACATTACCGTGCATCATCTCCCCCACGAACTAAGGTGTCTCCATAACCCATCCCTCAGTTTAATCATCGTTAAACAATCGGGTCCTACTGGAGTGACCTTTTAAAGCACATTTGTTTCGTTGACCGTAAACCGTAATCAGAAGTCCAATCTGACTATTTAAATGTCTAGGTTTCACTTTCCTCATCGATTCTCAGGAGAAAAATCTGCCCTGTGTGCACTATATTGATTGTATCGTATTAAATTGCTGAATCTTCCGTTTGCGAGTGATGATCAATTTTTCGGTCAATTGTCGCAGCCACTTATTCGTCCCCTCCTCTTTTCAACCATCATTGCCATCTGTTGACAATCTTGATGCGTTCTTCAATTTTTGCAACCCTGAAGATGTTCTCAGTAGTCTTTTGTTGATCTCAGCGGATTCTGCTGTTTTCGCCACCTTGTCGGCGGATAATGCACTCAGCAAGGTTGCATCTTGGTAATGACATCATGACTCTATTTTTCCCTCTTCGTTTCGACTTCTTTGTCTACAACGAGCTCCTCCTATCTCACATCCAATATGGTTGTAAAGAGTACCTCTGGCTATTATATGATCTCTCCCACGACAAGGAGCGTTTCGAACCCTCATACCTTGTCATAAACATCATGGTGCTATTTTACTGCATCATACCAATCCTTTAAATTCTGGCCATGAATTTTTGAAGGAAGCAGGTAAAATTCCTAGTTTCTTTAAATTGAGGGCTCGCTGAACTCTGCCCCCGATTAACCGTAGAAGTTTTTTACTGCTTCTTTCTTAGTTCACCATATATTCCAAAGATTATAAACTATTGTTTTAAAAATGAGGAATCGTTGTGAATTGGATGTCCTTGCCATAATACTGAATTCTGCTATTCATATGGTTGTTAAAAGAGAGCAGCAATTATTCATTATGTATTTTATTGTAAGATGGTACTAAATTTGTACTGATGGGGCCCTCTGGGCCTTAAATGTATAATTTATTTATTTATTTTAGTCTACAGCAATCAATGTGTCGAAAATCTGTGTTGTAGCAGTGTCCTGTTTGCAAATGATGGGAAATTCTGAAGAACCATTAGGTCGGAGACAGATTGGCAAACACTTTAAAGGATTCCTTACTGACTCAACAGGTTTTCTGTGCATTGGCTTCTTAAGTATAACGTTGATAATTCTGTCATCCTAGAATACGTACCAGATAGACCAATTGGGAAGCTAATTCATTTTGAGAGCTTTTTGATGGGCAATCCCTTTGGAAATTCGATGAACAGAATTACTCCGGTGTTCTTATGATCTGCTCCTCCATACCATCCCGCAGTGGTTAAAGATGACTAAATGCGCAACAAAACTTCTATTCCTGCGGAAATATATGCTCGAAAAAAGATAAGTAATGTTTCGGTTAAGTCTACGGAACATTTATCCTGTCCTACTTGTTGTATTTCGTAAAAGCAAGGTAGCCACGGGCCAAGAAAACCACTAATCTTCTTAAAGGAGTGAGTTTAAGGGCAATTAAATGGTGAATAACCTGGATTTCTTGTCTGAAAAGGCTCAACTGGATGAATTTCATTTGTGCCATGTAAATTACAGACAACTGCATGGTGGATACATTCAGTCAAATCTGATTTTTCGAGACTGTGAGTTGCCCAAATTTGAATGATTAATTCGGATTGGTGGGGACAAATCGCCTGTGTGATTATTTCTTTAAACTGTGGAGGAAGTTAATCTATACGGCAGTTCAACGGTCCATTTCTCGCAGAGGGTCATTGAAGCCACTGACGGGTTCCCTGCTCTAGTGGTGATTTCCGACACTCCTGGACATTAAAATTTTGACCTGATGGTTAGTTGCTGAGAAATTATCTTGCAAGTAGCCAAAATCGTATTAGTTGTGACATTTTTTGCATACCACAGACACACTCATTATGATGATGATAATGAGGAGGATGAGGAGGAGGACACGGAGGATAAAGATGATGGATTGTATGTATTTTTAAGCTTTGAATGGAGAGTTGAAGGAGAAACACCTTAGGCCGTCAATATATCGACCGAGCAGACTTCAAGCGACTTGTTTTATTTTGCTTGCTGCATCTTCCCTAGCCTTTCCAGTTCAAACTTATTGTACAATAGCTAGTTAGAGTTCAATAAATTTCAAGACTCATACAGGAAGTTATTATACCATTGAGGAATGTGCGCGGCCATACCAGGCAAGTAATAAGTAACGTTTCCTTGAAAATATCTCTTATTGGCTTCTTTTAATGACCTAATAGGATTATTCCGAACAGGCGACCTATTCTACTTCGACAAACGGCAAGGTCACTCTTGCGGTGATGGGGCTCCCGCTCTCTCGTTTTGTTCTATATGAGTTTTTTATAATAGCGCTTACCTGTGCCATTGGAGACGCATTGTATGAAAATGATGGCACAATTCACGTTCTGGATCACTCAAATTTTACTGAATTCATTTCTAAACAGCCCACTCTTGTTCAGTTTTACCTTAGTAACTGTGGTGCCTGCCAGAAGTATGTAGTTACTTTTAAAAACTTGAGCAATGCCGTCAAAGGTTATTCTGTTTATCTTACTTAATTTATTTTAGATTGGCGATGGGCTGTAAAATTGGCTGTTATTGACTGTGCGAGTGAAGAGAATAACCGGTTAGTACGAACGTACAATGTCTCCTATTTCCCACAGTTTCTTGTATGCCCCAGTGTTTTAACCATTATCTTAATAGTTCCTTTTTAAAGATATGGATTCGAAAACTTTCGAAAAATATTACCATCCTGATATTTTTCGACGGACACTGGCGAAAATGCTTCTAGATTCGGGCAGTGAAAACCAATTTATTCAACCAGTGTAAGTTGCTGCGTACTGGGTCTATTTTTCCAGAACACGTGCACAGGAAGGAAACGGATCGGTTATTCTATCGGGCACCTGCAGAACTGCTAACGCCTTGGTAAGCTAACTGCTACGTACTTGCCGCACTATTACCCTGCCAACAGCAGTCCCGCTTAGCCCCCTCTGGCCCCGCGGGGGCACATTTTCAGACAGCTCATTTCCACAATTTTTTACCATGAAAACCTAGGTTACTTTAACAAACTTAAGGAATTTGTCTTCACATCTATGCCTTTTAATGGCAGTTCTTCCACGCAGCTCTAACTGTGACTTTAGAGTGTGGACTAGTGGGAGTGTTAGAACTAGTGAAGGCTGCCAGTTAGCATAAAACAGATGTGATCCAAATTAAAGGATGCAGAAAGTGTGGTTAGCATAACTTTATTAAAATGGCCTCTTTACCGGTTTTCATGTTAATGGAAATACATAAATAATTCTGGTTTTACTGGTTCATTTGGAACCCGAAGAAACAAAAGGTGCCATGCACAGGGCATAGTTCTATCGGTCACAGTATAGTCGTTAACTGACGGTTTATGTCAGGAAAAGTTTGCTTGGTTTCAGACGATATTGTTTACATTATACTTTCTGCGTAAAACACTGTGTGTTAGAATTCAAAATACTCATTATTCTTTAACCAGTACGCTTTTGTTATTCTTTTCCTATTGCTCAACAAGATATCGTTAGGATATTATTTTTGTAAGCTTTTGTATTGCCATTTTTAAATTAACGTGAGCGATGAAAACAACACTTATTTTCTCCTCGTTTTTCTTAAATTTTATTTCGACCCCAATCTACGTAAATATCCACCTCACTTTCCAATTATCGAAATTTGAATTGCAATATATAACTTTGCTTCTTCGTTCAATAATCAGAAATGATGTCAAGTTCCTTTTATAAGCTTTCCGACAGCAGTTGTGAAAAGCATTCCTTGTAAGTTCCTCAGAACCCACTCGACATTATGAGTAAGATTTGAGACAGAAAAGCTTGAAACCTACCTTTTGAATCTGTTGACTATGCGCCATCTTGACAGATCTCACGACGCTCTGTTCTGTGGTAAATTTTGTTAATCAGCCATCTGGTTAGTTACTGGTTTGTTAGGAGCCAGCCAACTTTGTTTTGACCTCACAGGAAAAATGTGTGCTGTCAACACTTAAAGGTTATGCCTTTATCTTGCAACGTTTGCGTTTCTGGATGATTACGCTAATCTGTTCAATTTAGTGATTATTAACATTTAAAAGATAACATCTCACGATTTTGACGTTTAATTGCGTGCTTGTAACCGTGGTAGCTTCAGATATGGGTGAAGTGCACAGGGTTCACTGGCTTTTTGGGAGCAGGGTGCATTCCTCTGAGTTTTTAAAGGACTGTCGTCTAATTTGCCGGTCAGTACGCAGGATATAATAACCTTTATTTCTACTGTATATGGTTACTTGTAACGATCAACTTTATTCTATATTTTTTAAATATCAGTCGCCTCTAAATAAACTGCTGCAGCAACAGTGTGCAATGATAGCCGTCTTATTTTGTTCAGTTCGTATCAACTGTTGTTTCGCACAAAACTTACCGGATATCCATTGAATCGGAATAACCGATAAACGTAACTGTGTTCCTTCCTAAGTAGATCGTCACTGCTGTAGTAACGAAAGTCCCATTTTGGAAAAGATTGCCTTTGTCAACAAGGATAACCACACCTTCAGTGGCAAGGAAGCCTACACATCATTTGCTTAGTACCCAAAAAAAACAGGCTGCCTATCCTGCACTTAGTACGTTCATAAATTATTTCCTTGATTATTCTGTGGATTCCATATACCAGAAACCGCATCAAAAACACTGGGGGACCCACTATGGAACCAAATCCCTCGTTGCTGCGTCATGTAGCAGCAGAAACATCGGTGAAATACGTATCTGGGCTTTTAGCTAGTACCTATGTTGGGAGTACGGTATACCATCATTGCCATATATATATAATGTCAAGAGAAATGAAGACAAGCGTTCCTCACATAAATGAGAAGACAGACGATCTCGGGAACAATAGTTGTATTTTCCTGACGTTTCAGAATCAGACAAACTTCTCTCGTTGGGGCTGAGTGTGGTATCGTGACTCACAGTATTTATTGATGGCATGATGATTTAGGATCTCCCCCTTCCCGCTACCTCCCTTTTCCATGCCCTTCTGACTGCCTAGGTTAACCGATATGAACATGAATGTCACTACCTATAAATGACGTGAAGCGTGGTACCGCACTCGCCTCTGACGATGAAAGCTTGTCTGCTTTTAAAACGTCCAAACACTACAACTGTGGCTCCCGAGATCACCTATTGGAATGGCTGCATGAAAGTATATATATAGACCGAATGAGACTGGCAGATCACTTGCTTGCAAATACGGATGGCGCGTTTTTAATGCTATAATATCTGACGTGCACAACCGTCTTCGCAGATTCGCGGCAATAATTACTGACGTCAAATCTAAATGCACTTCAACCCTTCCTGAAGACGTATTCGATAATGTACAGAAAAGAATTAACGCCACCGTCAAGGATGCGAGAATGAAGAAGAGACTTGATCTCCAGGATAAACTACAATCTCTGGTCCGCCCTACGACCAAAAAGAACATGGCCACTCGAGTTGTTAACCTTTCTAAAAGGAATCTCTCGCCTGCTGAACTCAACCTCCTATCGAAGGGATTAGGATTCATTACCATGGATACTACACCTACCAACTTCCTAGCCGGACTTGAGTCCATTCTACTGACTTCTGCCCTTCCGATGACATGCGCGCGGACATACGCAGCTGTGCCACTAGTATCCTACGGCAAAAAAGACGCCAGCAAACCCTACCTGCCGACGAAGCACAAGGATTACGATTACTGAAATCAGATGAAAATATTGTCGTTGTTCCCGCTGACAAAGGTGGTGCTACTGTTATCATGGATAAAGATGACTACGTTAATAAGAAGAACAACATCTTCAGTGATATTGAGGCCTACAATCTTCTTGCCGAAGACCCGACAAAAAGCAAGCCGCAGTCATCAAGAAAAAGGCCAATGAGCTCGCTCGTCTGAAAGTCATAAGTTCAGCTGACTCAAAGTTTATGACCCTCGGAGATCCCCGTATCGCACGCTTATACAGTCTACCGAAAGTGCACAAACCGGATGTCCCACTGAGGATTATAGTGCCACTGATCGGATCACCTACGTACAACATAGCTAAGTGGTTATACAGGCATCTGAAGCAGCTAACACATGGATCCGAATACAGCATTAACAACTCTCACGCATTCCTCCAAAGGATAAAAGGCCTCAAAGTAAGTACTGATGAATGCATCTTGTCTTTCGACGTCGTTGCCTTGTTTTCTTCCATACCACATGACTTGGCAATTGAATGCGTAGCTCAATGCCTACAGAACAATCCCGTTGAAATTCCAGCGCAGCATATTATAGAACTGCTCAAACTCTGCCTTAGGAACTACTGTCAATTCGACAATAAGTACTACTAACAGGTAAAGGGCACCCCGATGGGCTCGCCAATATCAGGACTACTCGCCGAATTGGTTTTGCAACGACTAGAAGAAGATGTTTTCCAAACCCTCAAACCCAAAAGCTGGCTTCGATATATAGATGACACCTTTGTCGTAATAAAGAACTGCGAAGTTGACCAACTGCGTCAGAGGCTGAATGGTGTTTTCCCAGCCATACAGTTCACTCGTGAAGAGGCAGTAGGAGACAGCCTGCCATTTCAAGACGTTAAAATCCAAAAGCTACATGATGGTAGTCTCGCAACAAGCGTCCATAGGAAGGGATCTAATGCTGAGATTATCCTCAACTATGGAAGCAACCACCCAGCAGCTCACAAAAGAAGCTGTGTCCGAACTCTGTTCCACCGGGCATACCGTTACTGCAACAGCGATGATATCCTTAAAAAAGAGCTCGCTTACCTATATCGGTTGTTTCGGTGTAACGGGTATCCGGTTAGTTTTGTAAAGAACTGCCTCAGGCACCAGGCACAACCGCAAGACCCCATCCCAAACGGAGAAATTTTGGCACGAAAATTCTACTCCCTGCCTTATATGAAGGGGGCCTCTGAGGCAATCGCTCGGCAGTTGAATCGCCTTGGTATACACGTCGCTCACAAGCCAGCATCCTCACTACGCACCACACTATCCTGAATAAAGGATCCCATCCCCAAAAATCAACAAACCAACGTAATTTATCGCATCCCGTGCGCAAATTTTTTCTTGTGTGTATATTGGGCATATGGGTCGAAGCCTGGGCACGCGCATTAATGAACACAAACTAGCCGTCCGCCGCCGGGACCCTTTGTCCCTCGTCTTTGCGCACGCACTCGAGTGCGACCATCGATTCAATTGGGATGAAACTGAGGTCCTCGCCATGGCCAACACAAAAGGAGCGAGGGAATTCCTCGAGGCCTGGTACTTCTGTGCGGGCAGCATCAACCGCCATGTTGACCTGGACATCCATTATGAGGGTCTACGTTTACGACTCACCGCCCCCCGTCCAAATGCCACATCAACTACCGGCAACCCAGCCACCCGGAATCCAACTGATCCACCATCCACCCTCCCCCTGCAGCACCGGGAACCGCAGTTGTTGCACCTCCCCCTTCCCCTAGCTCACAATCTAACATGACTTACCTTTTACAAGCCAATGGTCTGTCGGTCCTATCAAGCCAGCCTGTCTAGTGCGACATTCTAACACTCACTTTTATTTATTTCGTCTGACGACGGGTTGGTGTGACCAGCTCGAAAATTCACGAGTAAAACTCGCATTTTCCGAAGAACCTCTTCCGGTTTTCATTATATCAGCTCGGAATGCATACTACCTCTGATCTATATAAATATATAAATATATATATATATATATATATATATATATATATATATATATATATATATATATATATATATAAATTCTAGTTACACATAACTTATGGAGCTCATCATCCCCCGAAGAAGACGAAAAAGAAGTGACGAATTCATGGACCGGAATGTATTTGGACTGACGTTTCGGAAACCCCCTGATTTCCATCATCAGAGTTTTGTGGTTGATCTTCCTGCTGGTCTTGACTTTTTCAGTCTTGACGCCTGCCTGGTATCATATCCCTGCTCGGAGTATGAACTTTGATCTGCCTGTTCGCTGCTGATGAGGCTTAATCTCTCCACTCTCGTGACATATGTTCCTATTGCTGCCGTCGTATTTGTTGGCAAGTCAGCGTGCATGGTGGCCTGTCCCTCGTCAGCCAACAGACTTATCAGTCGTTGATAGCCGCGTGAGTTGATTTCAGCCTCGCGGGCGTGATGGTGAGTTGGTGTTCCACGCCGGTCACGTGGCCTCCGGCCGGCTCCTCTCTTCTTTTTCTCTGGCGTACGTTATCTTTCATGCTTGGTTTTGCTCGCTGTCCCATTGGCCCTGCCCGAACTGACTCGAGCCTTTCGCATATCGTCTGGTAGGCGGGATGCAAGTCTATAGCTCTATTGAGTGTGCCCGTCGAGGACCAACTTTCGAGCAGCAGTCTGGCCATCTTATCGTTGTCTCGGCCGATTACCCTCATGTTCCAAAGGTGAAACTGTGTTTCTTTTGTTGTATGTGGCCATAGACTATAGACAGCTTATCCTTGCGGTTGATTGTAAACTGGTGTTCATGCAATCTTGTGCCAAGGTGTTTGCCCGTTTTACCAACATACCTCGCATCAGAGCTTTGGCATGGCATGCTGTAAATCATTGATGATTGCTCTGTCACTGGTAGCGGTTCTTTGGGCCTCAGGATGTGCTGTCTGATTATTTATCCAGGCTTATGAGCCACACCGATCCTGAAAGGTTTCAGGATTCTTGCCGTTGCCTCTGATACGTTTTTCATATAAGGGATCGCGAGCATGACTGATTTTTGAAGCAGTCTTGCAGAGGCTCGAGCGGCTGGTCTTCAGCTCTTCCCCATGAAATTC
>WEDG01005208.1:0-12229 GCA_017591395.1 Schistocephalus solidus
GCTTCTTCTTCACCACAACGCATTTTCCTCGTTCTGGTAGACATATCCATTTTTCCTGCTCAATCTTAAGGACTTTTTCGTATGAATTTGTTTGCTCATCGAGGCGTTTTTGTGCAACAAACGCTCTGGTGGGGAGTTGTGTAGAGTATTTGTACAATTTACATCTTTGTATCTTTCTTGGTCACCTGAATCTTTATGATCGCTTGTTTTAATGTGATAAATAAAAACAACAACAGCCAGCTTCAACCGGCATGTTGGGACGTCTTCTGTTTTCGCTGCTGCATTTCACCACTGCAATCTTGATTGTACTGATCTCTCTTAATTACTTGCAGTCAATTGCAACGATTGATCTTCATTTCTCGATTGCATTCTTCTGATCGCCGTCTCAATTGGACTCCTGACTCTGCTCTTCATCCTTGATGTATAGCTTTCTGGATCTAGCTCAGAGTTCATTACAATCCTCAACAACACTCGCTATCTAGAAGCTGCGTTTTTCGTAAGTCTGCATTCTAACAATCCTCTGAAATTTTTGCCATCCTTTTGTCGTTTGTAGTTTAGACACAATTCTCCACTAAGCGTTAATTTATTTGGTACACCTCGGTTCTTAGCAGTTTTCGACCCTCGTCTACTACTACAGACCGACGATTCTGTGTCTATCAAAGTATTCCTTCACTGTGGATTTTTCCTCGTCCCGGAGGTTATCCCTACGAGAAATATAAGCTACAATGTTAACCAGCTTCTAAAATTTACGGCAGTTGTGTTCTTCTTTTACCTGCTCTTAATCGGTGAACGAGAGTTCACAACAAATGCTGAGTCAGCGAAGAATAATTTGTAGTAACTGGTATACCAGTTGATATAATTTTTCATCCTGCATAGCCTCTTAGCTAATTCTATTTTCAGTTTAAACTCGTTACCTAGCAGATAATTGCTTGCAGTGACTTGCTTAAAATATTTAATCTTTTATTCCGCAAAACGTCACTAGTAACAATTTTCCTTCGTATTATTGATTTGAAAAAGTACTTATATTTTTAAAACCAATATGAAACCCAGTCAGTACTTAGACGCAAACATCCTCTTCGCGTAAAACTTCCACTAGAATAACCCACCTTAAGCATGAAGAAATTAGACCTTGACGCCCTGGAAAACTTTAATGCCTTTATGTCTAAATATGGTTCTTTCTTCACGATCCTTGGTACCATTTTTGAGGGAAAAATTGTCTTCACTCACTTCTCAACAATGCGTGAAACTAGAGACTTTTATAAACATGGTCGAGTACTGAGTCACTTGACCGACATGAGAAAAGGTTTTCAATTTTTCTAAAAACGTTCCCAAGAGCAAAAATCCTGGACGTTGCATTTCATTTCGCTTTACTCGTGCGGCTTTAACTTTGAAGTCGCTGAAGCTAAAAGGTTATTCTTCCCGTAGTAAAAACCCTCCTATTCTGGTCAAACTTTTTCAGCGATTGAAGTTGACCTTATTTTCCCTCTCGAAGGCGTGAGCAGCTCAATCATATGGAAAAACAAGTTGTTTATCTGTAGGATAAAACCCCAATGGAACATCGGGTTTCACCCTCATTAGCAAACAAGAAGCCTTGGTCTAGACCTTCAATATAAAAAGTTATATCAGAGGTTTGTCCTGTAGCTAATGCAAGTCAACAGTCCTCCGAATCGACGGGAATTTCGATTCATCGGAATCTTCACCCCCTAATCTTGTTCCTGGTTTGATTGAAATTGTGTCAACGCCACTTCTTTCTCATCCCAAGCAAACCATGACTGCCATAGCAGCCAAATATAGTAAACCTAAGAAAACTCCTAGTAAATCTGAATCCATGGCTAATCCAGGCCTTAAAATCAGTAATGTCATTACAGATGGGAAACCTGCTAACCCCTCAGCATCTAAAACAGCTGCGAACGCTAACGTTAGCATCTTTCCTAACCCAAAAAGTGTCCGAAATCCCCAAATAATTAACGCTTCTAATTAGGTTACCTGTTTTTCGAAATCATTTATTTTTTTCAAATGCACATTTTCCGCAAATGTATGCTAAATTCCCTCAAAATCTCGTTTGTATTCCACCCCCTATCTTTCAAACGCCACAATATAGCCTTCCATTCCAAAGTTTTCATACAAATATGCCATTGTACAATAATCTCAGTACTTTTAACACTAACATTTTGACAAATTGTAGACCAGAGCAATTTTGTTTCTCACCTTTCGTTTCTTCTTTCCGGTTTTCTTCTCCGCCATAAAATTATCCTTTTTATAAATACTGATGAGCTTAACCTGCAGCTCAGGAATATGCTCAGCATAGTTTCCTTCAATGCGAGATCAGTTGTAAATAAGATGGCTGAGCTTAGAACAGTAGCCATTGAGCTTGATCCAGATGTGCTGTGCATCACTGAATCCTGGGCTCACTCTCTTATTTCTGACTCAACGCTTGCTATAGACAATTTAAATTTGTACCGACAACAGCGCGCTGAAAAACATGGCGGTTGTTGCCTCCTTTATATTAAGTCATCCTTTGTACATTTCCCTTTTCAGCTGAGCATTTTGTCCTTTTCTGGAAAGGTATGCTTTGCTTCAGTCATCCTCACGCACAATAAAAAGCGGTAATTGGTTTTGTATATAATCCTCCGTGTTATTCTGGCAATGAAAGCGAGCTCTGTGAACTATTTCAAAAAGTTGCAGACACTCAATTTGATGTCCAAATAATCGTAGGCGATTTCAATCTGCCAGTCCCCCTTCTTACTAAGCCTAAGGTTAAATGCAATAACCTCGACTTTGCTAACACAAACCATGAAATGATAAATAATTTCGTAAGCACTCTAGATTGGCATAACATATTCTCAATCAACGGTCCAAACTTTTTCCGTGAGCTATTGCAGAGCCTCACGGAAAAAATCCAGGTTTTTATCCCGTTAAAGATTTTTAATTCAAATACAGCTTCTTCTACTGTTCTGCCTTTCTCCAGAACAGACTTAAAAAATTAGGAAAGCAACTTTAAGATTCATCTAAAAACACTTTGTCAGTTTATTTAAGGATTGCCTATATATTTGAATTAGCATCGAAAAGTAGGCTCACGAGAGATAATCGTAAGGAGTCTCGGGCACAAAGTGATGGCAATTCATCCAAATCTGTTGCTCTTATCTTCCATGTTCGGTCATCGGCTAAGCGTCTGAATGTAACTCCGCCCTTACTCGACTGTAACAAAAAAATTGTTACGGACGATTTGGGCAATGCAGAGTTGTTAAATTCGTTTTTTTGCCAAGCACGTTACCACTGAAACCAGCCCCACTCCCACAATTACTCTGCTTTCGAATTCGCTTCTAACAACCATAAATTTCTCGCCTTCATGTATTCAAAAAGGAAAAAGCTCACCTACAAAATTCACATTCGGTTGGAACTGATAACATTCCAAACTCACTTATTAAAAAGTAAAGGGATTTTCCACCTTTACTAAGCAAGTTATTCTCAGTATTTCTCGAAAATGGTCTCTTCCCCGATTATTGGAAAACTTCTGTAATTTTATTTTTATTTATTTATTGCCAGTTTACAGGCAAGGTCAAAAATATATACAGTAGAGGGTCAAGCTGACAGTGAAAAAAAATCCTGATCGTTGTTTCAGGTGTTTTCAGGAGAACAAACTGCAGCTTATTGAGTAATTAAAGTTCAGGCCATGGACGCGTTAACACCAGGTGCCTGGTGAGGAACTTCTCCATTCAGGTTTACGGATCCGGTATTCTGCACCAGCAGGTATGTCGGCGAGTGGCTGTTCGCTTTCGACTGAGAAATAAGCCGATTGACGTCTGCAGAGCCAGCAATATTGCCCTCAGCATGAAGTCCGGTAGAGGATTCAGAGTCCATCAGAACCGAAGAGAGCTTCCACAGAGTCAGCACCCAAAGGTTTTGGAAGGTGTCCTGAATGTAGACAACTAGTAACAGCTCTTGTAAACAAGGATAGCTTTGCTGAATTTTGATACTTCTCGGTAGCTTATTCCAGCTTGCTATAGCGTTTACCAAAACAACTGTCGGTATCTAACTGAACGTGCTAAAGGAAGAAATAAAAATACATCTCGATGACTGGTGCGCCGAGAGTGGTCGAGGTGCCTCAGAGATGTAAGGGGGTTAAATGTACGACTTTTTAGTAGTTTAAACAGTAAAAATAGTCCCTTCTGTAATCTGCGAAGCCACAACGAGTTAAGGCGTGAAAGCTCACAGCGTTGTTGGTAGGACAGGTTTCGGTGTCCTGAATAGAAAACTCTTTTTTGTAAAGAAGTGCTGGACTGATTCTATCTTCTTTCGTTCACTAGTGTGCAGAAGGCTAAATAGAAACGAGCAGTTTTCCAGACTAGGCCTGACATACATTTTATAGAGGCTGATTCTAATGTTGACCGTTTTAAAATTTCTAAGAATAAACACAGTATTTTGGCGTGCTTTCGAGACAATCATTGCGCAGTGCTCTGACAGATTAAGACTACTAGAATATGATATGCCCAGATCCTTTATAACTCCGGGCACATTTAGATCGTGACCGTCTCTGCTTAGGTGGGGCTGATGGTTTTCGCCAATAACCATAACGGAGCACTTTTGCCAAGAAAGTGAGAGGCGCCATATGCGATACCACTGAGCGATGGCCTGAAGATCCTTTTTTAAGAGCTCAAGCACGATGTTGCGATCAACTGGTTTATATCGATTGGCAACTTTTAAATCATCAGCGTACATAAAGGGCCTACGATACTGAAAACAATCAGGAACATCGTTGACAAAGAGGCAAAATAGAAGCGGGCCGAGCACGCTGCCCTGAATAACTCCGCTTTTCACATGCGTGGGGTCGGAGATAACATCAGAAATTTCAACCCGTTGTGCGCGAGCATTCAAATAGAAAAATATAAAGTTCAGAAGCTTATGACCTATGCCGAAGGAGGCAAGTTTCAGCAGAAGGAGATCATGGTCATCATGATCAGTTTTTTAATCTGGTTCCCGCTCTGACATTCATAACTATCGCGGTGTTAATAAAACGCCCTCTCTTGCTAAACTCTTCGAAAAACTAATTGCAAAACAAATCATAGATTTTTGCATAAGCAATCAAATTATCAACTTTTCCCAACATGGCTTCTTACCGGACCGCTCTTGTGAAACCTGCCACATGTCTTTTCTAAATCCACTAAACTCTCTTCCTAATGATCATCAAATCTGTAGTCATTATCTATTTTTATCTTAGTAAGGCATTCAATAAAGTGCCTCATAAACGACTTCTAGCTAAACTAGAAGTTATAGGATTTCGTAGTCCCCTTACTGACTTTATTAGATCATACCTAAATTATCGAAAACCAAACGTTTTAGTAGGGTCCTCATACTAAAGTGCTACCTCGATTTTTAGTGGTGTCCTTCAAGGTACCGTATTAGGTCCTTTGTTGTTCTTGCTGTATATGAATTATTTTTCATCGATAGTTAAACATTCTCAATCATTGATTTATGCTGATGACCTCAAATGCGTGTATTCCTTCTCGAACTCTACGACCGAAACGATGCCTAGAACAAATTTATTCAGACTTAGACGCTCTTTTGGCCTGGAGCTCCACATGGCTAATGGAGTTCTCACCAACTAAGTGTCGCTTCGTGAGTTTTGGGCCTGTAAGGCTGCCGCAACCCCCTATCTTTGAAGGTTGCCCTATGATTGAATGATCCTCCATCAAGGACTTGGACTTAAGCTACATCAATAAATTAGATCTTTCGCCTCATGCAGATAGAATTATGGCCCAAAGCTGCTCAGATTTGCGGCTTTATTTCTTATAATTTCTACCTTCCTGAAATTAAATTAAGACTTTACCGTATGTTTGTACTTCCGATTCTTGAATTTTGCTGTCCTTTCTTCGGTTAAATGAACGAATCTAGCCGTTCAAAAATTGAAAATGTTCAAAGACATTTCACAAAAAAACTCCTATTTCCGACTCTTTTAACTACTTCCTACTCAACAAGATGCCAGATAATGCAGCTAAAAAATTTTCGGGTCAGAAAACTTGAAGCAGGCTTTTGTCTCCTTTTCCGACTAAATAAAGCTCAACTCTCCCCAAGCTTTCTGTCATTACCCCCTTAGTCTTCCTTATAACCTACAAAATTCTGCACTAATTATACCTCCCCCTACATCCTCCACGTGTAAACCCTCTCTCTTCGTTGCTTCTAGGTATAGTTTTCTTTTGAATGACTTGCCAATTGAAATAAGGTCGTTACCTAGTCTATCTGCATTCAAGCGAAGACTGCACATTTATCTTAACACTGATTCTATTAACCTTTTATTTTCCTCATCTTTTCCCAGTAGCTTTCTCCATGACCGTGACCCTCTTGAAACTATATATTCGCTACTTCGAGTCGCCCATGAACTGTGATGTCTCCTTATATCACCAGTCATCCAAACGATGACGTCATTGGGACGTACACATTTGATGGCCCAAATTCTAAATGCTGCCGTTTCTTTGTATATTAACCATCCTCAGAATTCAATTCTGGATCCTAAGATGCTGAGAACTTAAGTTCATTGACACATTTTCGTGATATTTTGTTTCATACGCCTAAGGAATCAAGAACGAATCACCTCGACGTTTCATTATCTAATTCTGAAATGCTACTACATTATTTCCCTACTGTACCACCTGACCTTTTTTTCCTAAGCAGTTTTTTTTTCTCCTACCTTCTATTCAAAAATGAAGCCCTATTGAACTCTGCCTCCATTTTTATGGTAGGAGTTTTTTTTCTTTGCTTATTTTTTCAAGTTCAAAATTAATTTTAAAACATTGCTAACTGTTGACATAGCAGGACAAGTTATGTATTTGTACATTTTATCTGCACACATAGTCATAACTTTATTTCATTACTAATGTTTGCTTAGACAGTGCCTTGCCATTGCTAACCAAATATAAATTCTTAATTCGGATAGCCGTTTGCCCTCTCTCACCAGCCTCTATATTCCATCTTACTTCACCCATTCCGTTTTAACTACCAACTGGCATATCTTGGACTTAACCCCCTATGGTGGTTCGACACCGGAAAGTTTTATTCCAACACCATTAAGATATTCCTCTCAGAGGTTTGCTACTTACTTTCCTTATACCAATAGTTCTGGCGCAGTTGGAATTTACTCTCCAAACAACAATAACTTCCAACTTAACTACCCACCTCCAACTTTTATTTATAAATAACGATAACCCTAGTTTGGATACCTGAACTACACTAGATGTCATATTATTTAATGCTTGATCTGTTATAAATAAGAAGACCCAACTGAGAGCCATTGCTTTCGAGTTAATGCCTGATTTGTATTGTGTAACTGAATTTTGGACCCATCTCTTAATTTCTGACTTTTTGCTTGTCCTAGACTAGTATTATCTCTACCGTCAAGCCCGTGCTATAAGCGTGGTGGTGGTTGTCTTCTCTATATTAAAGTTCTGGAAGTCCCTGAATTATCAGGCACTGCGTTCTGTCCAGAAATTCTCTCAATTATTTTCAGAAATATAATTATGAGCATTAAGATTTTTGTCACCTTCTGCGTTAAGGAAGTTTTTTGAAACACACTTATCACTTAGTTCTCAACTTAATGAGGCATCTTGGTCAGGTGCTACTTTCCCAAGCATAGTTTTTGCTTGCAGTATTTGTACTAACGCTCTGGCTTAAACCGACTTTCCGGATGGTCTTAAATATTTATTTATTTTCTGACGCCCCTGCCGGTCGTCCTTTTGCATACCAGAAATCGGTAACAAGTTAGGCCAAGCCCCGTAAACGCGACGTCATCTTCTTCATTAGTTATTACGATGGAGGAAACTATCTGTGAATATGTCATTTTGTCTTGTTCAGTAAGATCATTGCTGATTTTTTCTCTTCGGGTAAATGAGAGGAAGTTTCTTCAGAATTTCTGTTTCCCTTGTGAGGCCCATGATATTATTTTCTAACTCCAAAACTTTCGCAAGAATTTAGAGCATATCGTTCACGCGTCTTCTTTGTAATTGACATCCAGTTAACTTATTACATTCTCGGCCCATTTGCCGGGAGGCAATATTAAAGAAACACGTCCAGAATTGCAGTCATTCTTATTATGATTAGTGCTTATTCCACAATATCAATCAGTGAAATCAGCATTTGGCAGTGGTATAGCGGTAGCGACGCACCTTACCTCACACTGGTGCCCTGGTTCAATTCCCGCTCGTAGCGCAAATGCTGTGCTTTAGCTCAAGTGCATATTTTGCCTACCATAACAAATCACAACCACTAGAAACGTCCGTAAAGTTATGAGGAGATGTTTTAGGCAGGTCAAATGTATGAATATAATAACGAAACTATTTAGTCGTTCATAGATTGGAAGGACTCGTAGAGTGACTGGCAGGTATTTTTCAGCCCGCCTGTAATGTCTGCGACCCCGTCTAAAGCGTTTATACCGTCTAACTCGTCTTTAGCACTTAGACTGCCAGTTTCCGCTCTTAAACGCAATTCCCCAGGCCTCTCCGGGAAATTTCCTAATCACATCGCATAAAAAACGTTCTTCAAATACAAAATCCGCAATTATCTAAATTTAACTTATTTACCCCCAATAAAGCTAGCTCGTCCCATAGCCCCACGGGTCATCTTATACCCTCAATTATATCACCTAAGGCAGGTTTTTCGAAGGACGTAAATCTAACCCAGACCCAAAAGCAAGATTGCGCAGGTCTCAGTAATCGCATACTGCCCTCTTCAAAACTAAGCAAGCCTCTCCAACAGGCAAATAACCCTAACCATGTTAACCGATATACAAGACCCGACTTTCCAGCATTCAATTCTTATAGCTGCTTGCCCTCTACTACCAGCCCCTTTATTCGATCTAACTTCCCGTCATTCCGTTTTAACTACCAACAGGCATATCCCAGTGGTTTGATAGCGGAACGTTTTATTCCTACACCTTTTATATATCCCTCTCAGCCTTTTGTTAATGACGTTCTATATACCAATCGTTATGGCGCAGTTGGCAATTATCCTCCAAGCCACAATAACTTCCAATTTAATTACCCACCTCCAAATTTTTTTTAGAAATAACGATAACCCTAGATGGATACCTGAACTACACTAGATGTCGTATTACTTAATGCTAGATCTATTATAAATAAGAAGGCCCAACTGAGAGCCATTGCTTTCGAGTTAATGCCTGATTTGGATTGTGTAACTGAATTTTGGGCTCATCTCTTAATTTCTGACCTTTTTCTTGTCCTAGACCAGTATTATCTCTACCGTCAAGCCCGTGCTATAAGCGTGGTGGTGGTTTTCTTCTCTATATTAAAGTTTCATTTAAGCACATCGCGTTTTATCTAGTTGGCACGTAATTCTCTGTTAGTAACTGCTTCTCATCTATTATCCTGTCGCCCTGGCAAAAGGCTATTCTCAGATAATAATAATAATAATAGGTTTATTGATTTGGCACTGCTTGGCGCCGTCAAATCCTTAGAACACAGGAAAAAACCTAAAACAAACTCATCTTTTCATTAAACACTTAAGCTTTGGTTTGTTTGTTTGCTTAAATAGCAGTGTTGAAATGACGAGTTTGTTTTTAAGTAAAAAAAACCTGTTTTCCAAGGTTTAGAAAAAGCAAAATGAAGTTAAAAACAGCTATACAGAATGAAGATGAATGTATCAGGGAAATAATGTTTAGAGTCAAGACAAGTCTGTTATTGACGTTCGAGGGTCTTCATTTGACAGAGGTAGAAACGTCTGCGGTCGATTCGAAGGGATAGGTACTTCCAATCAGATGCGAGCGCAGTCGATTCCGGTGTGGGGTCTGCCGAATAATTAGACTTAGTTGACTGATTGCTAAAAAGGTGAAAAATAGATTAGGAGCAAGAAGAGTTCAACGGTAAGAAACTTTCAATGCAGTCATACAGTCTTCATATTCGTATTATATATCATAGTGTTGATTATGTTTGATCTAGCTGTATGAAACCGCTAGTACCATTCGTTTCATAAAGCTATATCAAAAACCTAGACGTGCGGCTCATTGCACATTCGAATAACATAGAGCATAAAATGATGTTAAAAATGGAAAATAAACATACTACTAACAGACAGAGATAAAAAAAATAATAAGTTTTTGCAAGTTAGTTTTTAAAGCAAATTGTTTACTAATCATAAAAATTATACATAAAAATAAAGACGCTATCCAAAAACATTTTAAATGTAAAGTTATCATAATTTTTTTAAAAATAGTTTTTAAAGATAGAAAAAAAGTTGCTTTTTAGATAATGGATATATAAATCATTAAATTGAGAGCCCTTGTGCCTAGCCAGAAGATAAGTATTTATGAGTCTTGTAGGTCACTAACCACCACTTTTAGCTTGCCCATAACCAGAGGGTGTAACACATAACCAGATGATAAGATTCTTAATCTCTGTGTGCATTGCAGGTCGTCGTAGGTGGTTTATAAAAAGGACATGAAATAACTAATCGTGGGAGATTCTGGCCTGAGTATCCGGTTCAAGTGAATGGCTATCACCGCACGCAAAGTACGTTTGGATTTCCAGCTTGACTTCTAGGTGCAGATAATACAGCTCATCGGGAGAACTCAGGATTGAAGCAGCTATCGCCAACAGTAACTGCCGCGTCAGAGCCCTTTCGGCCCGAATTCTATGTTGAAGAACTGAGTTGAAAAATGCCCTATCTTATTCAAAAAAATAGATGTGTGCTATTATTTAACATATATTGTTTGATTTTTTTATTTTAAATTCTCGTATGGTTCGACTATTTCTAATAGAATTTGGCAGGGCATTCCATATTGTCGCGTATCTTATGGAATAGAAGTTGGATCGTTGGGCCTTTTTGAATTTCGGAATTTTTTTATAATATTTTCTGAATTTCTAGTGTCTCGGGGACCGTTTTGATTTGTTAGTAAATTCATTCTGAGAATATCTTGGTCGTGTGTGATTTTTGAATAGAAAAGTGAGACCATTTTTTTGAGTCTTCTGATCCAGACGGGTTGAAGACCATATCTATCGTATAGTTCCATGTATGAGCCTTGAAAGGCATCACATTTAGATAAGGATCTGGTAAAGCATCTTTGAATGGCTTCTAGTTTCTTTCGGCCATCTGATGGCATAATGCCAAAAAAATTGAGCAGTAATCCAAGAGAGGTAAAACGTACATTTTATATAGTCTTGTCTTTAGGGCAGGTGAGGAGAAATTTTTACAAATGAATCCGCATAGTCTAGTGGCTTTTGGTGATATTTGTATAACGTGGGGAGATAAATCAAGAGTATTTGTATAGCTAAGATGTATTTACTACCCACCTAATTCATCATCCGATGATGATGTGAAACTTTGTGAAATTTTAAAATTGGTTTTGGGGTCCAATTTTAACATTTAAATAATCGCTGGGGATTTTAATTTTCCTGAAATTGACTGGATTTTTAACTTTTGTCCATTCAGATTTCATCCGTTTCTCGATACCATTAATTTTTCTAATTGGTCCCAGCCAGCCGTTCTTCAACGAGAGACAAGCATATTTTAGACCTAATTTTCACAAACCACATTGCTTCCCTCGTCGTTGATTGTAAGCAGGTCCTTTTCCAAAGTGACCATACATTAATTCACTGTTGCCTTCCACTTGTCTCTTCATAAAAGGTTAGCACTGTTCGTACCTATCATGCTTTTGGCCCCCAGATATTAGCTTAATAAATAACTTATATACTCATTTGACTGGCATCATCTCTCCCAACTCAGTTATTAAGAGGTTGCTGAGCATCCCCCGATTGCTAAGCCATATATTGCCAGTTTATCTTCTAAACGGATTCTTTCATAACTCATGGAATATATATATTATTCTTCCTGTCTTCAAGTCGGGTTGTCGTTTGGACGTTAATAATTATCGAGGCGTTCACAAAACCCCCGCTCTTGCAAAACTTATTGAACAAATTATTTTTAATCAAATTCTCGACTTTTGCCTAGAAAATAAGCTCTTAAAAGACTCGCAATATGCTATTCTACCTGGGAGATCATGCGAAGTGTGTCACTTAACTTTTTCTTTAAACTCATCGTGGACAACAGGGTTGAAACACAGAGAGGACAGTAGATGACACGAGATCATCAACGAGATGCGACCTTGCTGACTGCATAGTTCAGTTCAGTGTATTTGAGGAAAATAGGCCTAGGCCTTTGAAATCCCTTTTTGTTACATAAAAATAGCAAGAATAAGAAGCGATGTATAGAAGTTACAGTGTGACTG
>WEDG01005211.1:0-22100 GCA_017591395.1 Schistocephalus solidus
TTAATAAGAATTTATCAATTTTTGTCCTTCCAATTCTTCGAATATTGCTGCCTATTTTGGTTTAATGAACGCGTCTAGCCATTCTAAAATGAAAACATCCAAATACATTTTACTTGGAAACTCTTAGCCCCGTCACTGTCAGCTACCTCCTACTCAAATAGGTGCCAGCTAAATTACTATGTGTTTGAAGACTGTCAGCTGGCTTCTGTCTCCTTTTCCACCTTAATAATATTTTAAATATTCCCCGAAGTTCAGCCCTTACCCCTGTTTTTCGTTCGTACAAACAATGTAATTTTTCACTGATTATGCCTCCTCCTATATCCCCACTTCTAAGCGCTCTCCTTTCGTTTCTTTTGAATATTACTTTATTTGAAATAAGATTATAAAATAACCTGTTTGCTTTCACGCAAAGATTGCACATCTATCATAACACTGATTCAAGTTAATTTTTATTTTACAAATCCTTTTCGATCAGAGAATTAGAGGTAAACAGCTTCCATAGGGGATTTTGTAAGAAGGTATGAGCTGCAGTCCCATTGCATATATTCTTCTTCATGTAGTCTATGTCGAGCTATTTAAGTTTATAGAAGTATACTTTTAATTCCTTATGATCAATTTTAAAGGTTATGCTGTCATAATGCGTACATAGGGGCCAGATGACATTTGTGAGAATAATGTCTAGTATATTGTTTCCTCGGGTCAGTTAATTGATTATTTGTGTCCAGTTCTAAAATACGATTGATGATAGCAGTTCATCGTGTCAGGTGGAGGCTGATAGTTTAAACCAGTTTATTTCTGGACGGTTAAGGTTACCCACAATTATCTTATAATCAATTTGGATATTTCATTTAGCATCCATTAGATTGGGTAGACTAATGTCATCATTACTACATGCTTCTTCTACTGTTCCGCATTTTCTCCAGAACAGACTTAAAAAATTACGAAAGCAACTTAAAGATTCATCGTAAAGCTCTTTGTCAGTTCATTTAAGGATTGCACAAATATTTGAATTAGCATCGAGAATAAGGCTCGCGCGAGATAATCGTAGGGAGTCTCGGGCACTAAGTGATGCCAATTCATCCAAATCAGTTGCTCAAATCTTTCATGTTCGGTCATCGGCTAAGCGTCTGAATGTAACTCCGCCCTTACTCGACTGTAACATTAAATTTGTTACAGATGATTTGGGCAAAGCAGAGTTGTTAAATCTCGTTTTTTTGCCAATCACTTTACCACTGAAATTAGCCCCACTCCCACAATTCCTCTGCTTTCAAATTCGCTTCTAACAACTATTAATTTCTCGCCTTCATGTATTCAAAAAAAGAAATATCTCACCTAAAAATTCACATTCAGTTGGAACTGATAACATTCCAAACTCACTTATTAAAACAGTTAAGGGATTTTTCCACCTTTACTAAAGCAAATTATACCAGTATTTCTCGAAAAATGGTTTCTTCCCCGATTATTGGAAAAACTTCTATTATAATACCAGTTTTTTAAATCTGGTTCCCGCTTGGACATTCATAACTATCGCGGTGTTCATAAAACGCCCTCTCTTGCTAAACTCTTCGAAAAACTAATTGCAAAACAAATCACGGATTTTTTTGCATCAACAATAAAATTATCAACTTTTCCCCAACACGGCTTCTTACCGGAACGTTCTTGTGAAACCTGCCACATGTCTTTTCTAAATCTACTGACCTCTCTTCGTAATGATCATCTATCTGTAGTAGTTATCTATTTTGATCTTAGTAAGGCATTCGATAAGGTGCCTCATAAATGACTTCTAGCTAAACTAGAAGCTATAGGATTCCGTAGTCCCCTTTACTGACTTTTATTAGATCATACCTAAAATGATCGAAAACAAAAAGGTTTTAGTAGGGTCCTCATACTCAAGTGCTACCCCGATTGTTAGTGGTGTCCTTCAAGGTACAGTATTAGGTTCTTTTGTTGTTCTTACTGTATATAAATGATATTTCATCGATAGTTAAACATTCTCAATCTTTTTACTTTATGCTGATGATCTCAAATGCGTTTATTCCTTCTCTAACTCTACAACCGAACGGTGCCTAGAACAAATCTCATTCAGACTTAGACGCTCTTTTCGGCCTGGAGCCACACATGGCTAATGGAGTTCTCACCTACTAAGTGTCGCTACATGAGTTTTTGGGCCTGTAAGGCTGCCGCAACCTCTTATCTTTGAAGGTTGCCATATGATTGAATGTTCCTCCATCAAAGGACTTGGGCTTAAGCTACACCAATAAATTAGATCTTTCGCCCTCATGCCGATAGAATTACGGCCAAAGCTGCTCAGATTTGCGGCTTTATTTCTTTATAATTTCTACCTTCCTGAAATTAAATTAAGACTTAATCGTATGTTTGTACTTCCCATTCTTGAATTTTTGCTGTCCTTTCTTCGGTTTGATGAACGAATCTAGCCGTTCAAAAAAATTGAAAAATGTTCAAAGAAATTTCACAAAAAAACTACTATATCCGACTCTTTTTAACTACTTCCTACTCAACAAGATGCCAGCTAACGAAGCTAAAATTTCTTTTGGGTCAGGAGACTTGAAGCAGGCTTTTTGTCTCCCTTTTTTTCGTCTTAATAATAGTTCAACGCTCCCAAAGCTTTCTGTCATTACCCCCGTTAGTCTTCCTTATAACCCTAAGAAATTCTGAACTAATTATACCTCCCCCTGCATCCTCCACGTGTAAACGCTCTCTCTTCTTTGCTTCTAGATATAGTTTTCTTTGGAATAACTTGCCAATTGAAATAAGGTCGTTTACTAGTCTATCTGCATTCAAGCGAAGACTGCACATTTATCTTAACACTGATTCTATTAACCTTTTTATTTTTCCTCATCGTTTTTCCCAGTAGCTTTCCCCATGAATCGGAGAAAAGGACCATCGGGAATTTGAGTAACCCTCTTGAAACTATATTTACGCTACCTGGAGACGCCCGTGAACTATAATGTCTCCTTATATCACCCGTCCTCCAAACGATGACGTCATTCGGACGTACAAATTGTGTGTCCACAGTCTTAAATGCTGCGGTTTCTTTTGATACTAACCATCATCAGAATTCAATTCTGGATCCTATGATGCTGAGGACTTAAATTCATTGACGCATTTTCGTGAGATTCTGTTTCATACGCCTAAGTGATCAAGAACGAATCACCTCGACGTTTCATTATCTCATTCTGAAATGCTACTGCAGTATTACCCTATTCTACCACCTGACTATTTTTTCCTAAGCAGTTTTTTCTCCTACCTTCTATTCGAAAATGAAAGCCTTTGAATTCTGCCTCCATTTTCATGGTAGGAGTTTTTTTTCACTGCCTATTTTTTCTAGTTCACCATTAATTTTAAAACATTGCTAACTGTTGACATAGCAGTCAGTTTTGGTCCGACCTGACAGAATTTCTTCCCCTTATGTAAAATCTTTAAGACGTAAAAAAGAACTTCTTTACAAGCTTGGCCTCCGAGGCTGTCTTAAGGAGGTTAACATCTTAATAAAAAGGGAGATTTGCAGACTAAATGATTTGTTTGTTAGTCAGCTTTTTGCCTCTCCGTCCAAACCTTCTTTTCGGCTTTCCTCTGCTGAACTCTGGAGGAATCTTAAGCGTCTCACTGGCCAATGTGGTAAACTGGCACATGTTGATGCTGATTTAGACGATCTAAAACAAACATTTTTATCCATACTTCTACTGACTCCAATCCCCCACAAACAACCTTTTTGTTACTACCAAGCGTTTTTTCCTCCCGTGTCAGTGGCAACAGTGGAGAAACATCTGAAAAATGTTCGTGGTTCAACTGCTGCTGGGCCGGATGAAGTCTCACCATTTGTTTTTAAAAATACTGCTGCTCTCAGATTTCCCCTATTTTTGACACACCTTATAAACATGTCCTTCATGGAGTCAAAGATTCCCTGACATTTGGCGTTCAGTAAGAATCACTCCCATCCCTAAAAAGTCCGCTAATTTTTGGTCCTAAATCTTTCCGTCCAATAGCCTGCTCTTCCGCTTTACTGAAGATTGCTGAACGAGTCGCTCTCGATACAATTAAGCCTTTTTTTCCTCCAATTTCTCCGACCCATTACAATTTGCCTATAAGGCCCAGCGTAGTACCCTAGATGCTGTTGCCCTTGTAGTACATTCGGCTCTACGAGATTTAGATAAGGGCTGCCGCGCGTACGCATGCGCATTTCTTGACTACTCCTCTGCCTTCAACACCATCCCGCGCCATCTCCTTCTTAATAAAACATCCGCGTCTGGCTCTCCCGGCTGGGTTGTATCTTGGCTTGAAGATTATTTTTACTTCCCGCACTCAATTCGTACAATCCGGCAAGCGGAAGTCTACTGTCCTTCCAAACAACTGCGGTGTTCTTCAAGGTGCCATCTTATCCCCTCACCTCTTTTTCCATTCACACTGATGATTTGAGGTCACCAAATGACTGTCTGTACATCAAATATGCCGATGACATGGTTGTTGGTCATCCTCTTAAAAAATCAGACACATCTCCAGTGTCTGAAGGATGGCCTTGACCATGTTGCAGCCTGGTCGTCAGATAATGGCCTTCAACTGAACCATGAGAAGTCTGTCCAATGTGTTTTTTTCACCCGCGACCATCCCCTAGTTCTCAATTCTCAGCCGTCCTTCCCAACGAGGTATCCTCTTTTCGGTACCTTGGCGTAACTCTGACATCGAATCTTTCATTCTCCCAACATATCGATGCTCTTTTTACAAAAATTCGTAAACTTCTATATTTATATTCGCCGTTTACGTTCCTATCACACACCTCAGGCCCTTATCTGGCGATTTATAGAGGCATGTGTTCTTCCCCTCATCCTTTATTGCTCTCCCGTGATTTTTTTCCAGCCTTGCTTAAAAAGGATTTTTGATTTTAAAACGTATTCTCCGAATGCTCTCTTCTGCTGCTGGTGTTTCTTATACTGTTTTTAGTGGATTTGATAGCAAAACGGCACTTTTACGACAGTCAAACAATTCGCTGGGCGAATCCTTGATGATGAAACCCATCCCTCCACTCTGAACTGATTGCTGTGAAGTCTTCCCGTCCGATGCGCCGAGGCTTTCGCCATATAGCATGCCGTACAACGGCATACCAGCGCTCCGTTTTGCCATTTCTAGCACGCTACGTTACGTGTGAAGAGACTGAAATAAAAAAGCTCAGACAAGAACTGTCTCCCCGCTAGATGTCCATTTTTGACTCTTTGATTCTTGTATATTATGTTTACTTATCCTATTATCTTAGTGAATGGAGCCGTTTATATTTTTGCTGAAAATTTTGAATGATACTTCAAAATAAAGCTTATTCCTCTCTCTCTCTCAATCAAGGCTGTCTCCGTTGGATAAGATCCTTCTGGTGACCATTTCTACACACAAATCCACCTATTGACCGCAATAGCTTACTTACCACCATCAAGGCTGTCTCTTTTGGATGAGATCCTTCTGGTGACAATTTCTACACACAAACCCACCTATTCCCCGCAATAGCTTACTTACCACCATCAAGGCTGTCTCTGTTGGATGAGATCCTTCTAGTGACCATTTCTACACACAAACCCACCTATTACCCGCAATAGCTTACTTACCACCATCCTAAATCTTTCCGTCCAATAGCCTGCTCTTCCGCTTTACTGAAGATTGCTGAACGAGTCGCTCTCGATACAATTAAGCCTTTTTTCTCCAATTTCTCCGACCCATTACAATTTGCCTATAAGGCCCAGCGTAGTACCCTAGATGCTGTTGCCCTTGTAGTACATTCGGCTCTACGAGATTTAGATAAGGGCTGCCGCGCGTACGCATGCGCATTTCTTGACTACTCCTCTGCCTTCAACACCATCCCGCGCCATCTCCTTCTTAATAAAACATCCGCGTCTGGCTCTCCCGGCTGGGTTGTATCTTGGCTTGAAGATTATTTTACTTCCCGCACTCAATTAGTACAATCCGGCAAGCGGAAGTCTACTGTCCTTCCAAACAACTGCGGTGTTCTTCAAGGTGCCATCTTATCCCCTCACCTCTTTTTCATTCACACTGATGATTTGAGGTCACCAAATGACTGTCTGTACATCAAATATGCCGATGACATGGTTGTTGGTCATCCTCTTAAAAATCAGACACATCTCCAGTGTCTGAAGGATGGCCTTGACCATGTTGCAGCCTGGTCGTCAGATAATGGCCTTCAACTGAACCATGAGAAAGTCTGTCCAATGTGTTTTTCACCTGCGACCATCCCCTAGTTCTCAATTCTCAGCCGTCCTTCCCAACGAGGTATCCTCTTTTCGGTACCTTGGCATAACTCTGACATCGAATCTTTCATTCTCCCAACATATCGATGCTCTTTTTACAAACAAATTCGTAAACCTTCTACCTTTATATTCGCCGTTTACGTTCCTATAACACACCTCAGGCCCTTATCTGGCGATTTATAGAGGCATGTGTTCTTCCCCTCATCCTTTATTGCTCTCCCGTGATTTTTCCAGCCTTGCTTAAAAGGATTTTTTGATTTTAAAACGTATTCTCCGAATGCTCTCTTCTGCTGCTTGTGTTTCTTATACTGTTTTAGTGGATTTGATAGCAAAACGGCACTTTACGACAGTCAAATAATTCGCTGGGCGAATCCTTGATGATGTAACCCATCCCCTCCACTCTGAACTGATTGCTGTTAAGTCTTCCCGTCCGATGCGCCGAGGCTTTTCGCCATATAGTCTGCCATACGACGGCATACCAGCGCTCCGTTTTGCCATTTCTAGCACGCTACCTTACGTGTGAAGAGACTGAAATAAAAAAAGCTGAGACAAGAACTGTCTCCCCGCTAGATGTCCATTTTTTTGACTCTTTGATTCTTGCATATAATTTTTACTTATCCTATTATCTTAGTGAATGGAGCCATTTATATTTTTTTGCTGAAAATTTTGAATGATACTTTTAAAAATAAAGTGTATTCCTCTGTCTCTTAGCATTTCTACCTTTACTGGAAATACTTGTTTCGTTTCAGTCGTCCACGCGCACAATAACAAATCCATAATTGGCTCGGTCTATAATCCTCCTTGTTATTCCGCCAATGAAAGCCGGCTCTGTAAATTCTTTTAAAAAATTACAGAAGCTCCGTTTGATGTCAAAATAATCGTAGGATATTTTATTTTGCCAGAAATCGACTTGCATGCAAATACTGCTCCACCAAAATTTGAAAACATGTTGAATAAGATTTATTTTTCAAACATGTCTCAATTATTCAGCTCATTGACTAGAAAAGATAGTATTTTAGATTATATTTTTACTAATTGCGTCCATCCTCTGCTTATTTATTTCTTTTAAAATCTTTTAACAACTGATCATGCATTAATTCATCGTTGTTTTCCAGTCTCCTCCTCTGTAAAGCCAGAAATTAACCTTAACTATTTTGACTTTGCTCATTTTAACATAAAATTATTTAACAATTTTACAAGCACTCTTGATTGGCCAAGCTTTTTTGAAAATAATGATCTACGTTTTTTCCACGATACATTGCAAGCCTTAATAGAAAGCCTCCTTAATTTCATTCCACAAAAGACCATTATATCAAATGATGCTTCTTCAACAGTGCCACATTTTCCTCAAAATCGGCTTAATAAATTACAAAAGCAGCTTAAGGATCCGTCCATATGTTCGTTATTAATCCACTTAAGGATCACACAAATATTTGAATTAGCTTCAGAAATGATCGCGCGAGATAGGCATAAATAATCTCTAGCAATTAGCGATATAAATACTTCCAGATCTGTTGCGCATTTGTTCCGCCTCCGTTCTTACGTTAAATCTCAAAATGTCATTTCTCCCTTACTCGATTGCAATAATAATTTCATTACAGAGGATTTGGACGAAGCAGAATTGTTTAATTCCTTCTTTGCCGTACATTTTACCCTTGAAACCAATCCCATCCCTTCGATCGCCCTGACGTCTCATGGGTTGCTCACTAACTTTGATTTCGTTTCTTTTAATATTCATAAACAGATAAGCCAAATTTATCGATCACACCCACAGGTAAGTGATTTTCCCCCTTTGCTGAGCAAAGTATTCTCAGTTTTTTATCGAGAATGGTTTTTTTCCTGATAATTTGGAAAACCTTTTTTATTTTTCCAGTCTTTAAATTTGGCTTACGCTCGGATGTTTACACTTATCGTGGTGTTTATAAAACACCTTTTCTTGCTAAGGACCAGCATAGTGCGCAAAAATCGTAATGACAGCCAAATCCGTCGGATACGAGGACAAATCTTGTGTAGGATGTTCTCATATATTACTCAGAATTCAAAAACTGGAAAATAAGCTTGCAGACTTAAGGAAGCTCTTGCAAGATAACAATATTCCACGAAATACGGTTAGCCATATTACAGTTAAAAAAGCAGTGACCAAAGCACCAAAAGTAAAAAAAACTACAATTCGTAACAACTCAAAATGTTCGGACGCGAATACCATAACGACTGGACAACAGGAAAACAGTCTTTGAATCCTACGGACGATGACCAACGCGAACCACAAATCACATCCTCCTATCTTGTGTGCTCTAAAAAGCCCGTAGCTGCATCCCAAGAAACAAACGTGTGGCAATCTGCAATGGGGAAACACCACAACACCAACAAATTTTATAACGATAATATCAGGACAACTTCAATAATGCCTCTTCCAAAGGCAGTTCCGACTTCAGACTCAACTTCTATCGGCTATCCCAGCAGTTCGAAAGAGTCCGTAGTTGAGAGCAAAACTACCAATGAGTATCAAGATATCATTGGGAAACAACGTAAAACGATAATAAAGTTGAAAACAAACCTAATGTGTCCCTCTGGTCATTCAGAGGAAAATATGGTCAGCAGTGAATCAAAAGACGCCCTAGGCAGAGAGAACTGCGTAGTTATCCAGGGCTTACCTGAATCAAATGCCCATTCCTCAAAGGAACGGATATCCGCTGTTCTTGCTATGTTTCAGCACCTGCTGAATGATCTACTTCATTCAGGAGAGACGATAACCGTTCGCGCTGCCTTCAGGCTAGGAAAAATGGATATTGAACAGTCCCAAAATGTCAGACCATGGCCTATCAAAATTGTCTTTGACAACAAGGAAGAGGCTAAGCTAATTCTCTCGAGAAAAACCAACCTTCGATGCTCTCATAAGCAGGTTTTTTTCAGCCGGACTACTCTCCAGCAGAACGTCTGAAACGCCGCGAATTTGTGATAGAAATGAAGAAGAGACTTGCAGATGGAGAGAACAATCTGGTGATTTACAGGGACGCGTGATACAGAGACACGCAACATTGCTTTGGAATAGCCAATGCTCATGATGGCAGCAAAAAATTAGCATTGGCAAACTCGAGAGAAACGGAATTTGGCGTTGCTGACTGCTGCATACTTAAATTTCTGTATACCAACGCCCAAAGTCTGTTTTCTAAGCTCGACGAACTGAGAATTCAGGTAGCCGTTATGTCTCCCGATATTATAGCAATCACAGAAACATGGCTGTCACAGAACATCAGCGATTGCGAAGAAGCCTTATCCGGGTACCAGCTGTTCAGGAGAGACCGCACCCACCGCCAGGATGAAGGAGTTGTGATATATGTTAAAAGCAAGTTCAAAGTGCGGGAAATGACGGTGAAGATTAGCAATGGTATGGAGGCTGTTTGGCTGAAAATAAGGACGCGGGGATCGCAGTCCCTTGAAGTCATGAATCTCTACCGACCACCGGGGATAGACCCCGACACCGATAATTGTTTGTTGGAGAACATAAAGGAGATTAGTAGTTGACCTGATGTTGTTCTCATGGGTGACTTCAATGCACCCAGTATTCGTTGGAACGATCTGCAGACGCAGAGCTCAAAGTTTTCCTTCGATCATCGTCTGCTTAACAAGACAAGGGGTGTAGGGGACTAGTTAGGGGCAGCACCACACAGATAGCATTTGGTCACTCCATTTGTCTCGTACAGGTGTTAAATGCTCCTGTGGTCACCTATAACTGGTACCCAACTCTCACCTGTGGCTCCTTGAAGTTGGGTTTTTCCCAGCGGCCACACCCCGGACAACCGTCATGACCGGCGGGCTATACCAGGTAAGGGGCTTCGGTGTTGTGTGTACCTCTACACCCAGTATGTCTGACTCCGAACTTCCAACCTCCCCCCTCTCAAAAAGTCCTACGGTGGGGCGACAGCAACCCCGTAGGCGGCCCAGGCTAACTCGGGTCGTTCTCTCACTAAAACAAAACCGTGACCCATAGTGGAGTTTGGCAGCCGTCTGGGATGTCCCAGCAGCCCTATTTAGGGACGGCACTGCTTGCCTCCTCGCGGAGGAAGGGGCTAGAAAATTTGCCCTAAACAAATGCCAGTTATCACGTCATCTGCAGCCGGCCAAAGCTCGCAGATTGCAAAAAACGCGGTCGTAAAACTCGAACAAACAACAATACCCCCGTCCCAATCCCCCTTGCCATACCCTCCAGACTTCTCGGGTGAGTCCACTCACACTAGCAGCCTGGAATGTTCGTTCCCTTTTAGACAATCATAAAAGCAACCGACCGGAACGGAGAACAGCGCTAGTCGCTCGTTAACTGGCGCGCTACATGGTGGACATTGCTGCTCTCAGAGAGACCCGATTCTCCGAGCAGGGTCAGCTGGAGGAGGTGGGTGCCGGCTACACCTTCTTCTGGAGTGGCTGGCCAATGGTAGAGCAACGCGACCCTGGTGTTACCTTTGCCATCCAGAAGGACATCGTTGGACATCTGCCCTGTCTGCCACAGGGTATCAATGATCGCCCGATGAGCCGCCGCCTGCCTTTTCGGGGAGACCATTTCGCCACCATAATCAGCGCCTACGCTCCCTTAATGATGAGCTCTGATGCGGCGAAGGATGAATCCTACGAGGACCTGCACGCCCTGTTGGCGACTGTGTCGAAATAGGACAGGTTTATTATCCTTGGTGACTTCAACGCCCATGTCGTGACGGACTACGCTGCCTCGCAGGGAGCGCTGGGTCCCCACGGTCTCGGTAGCTGTAACGAAAACGGCCTTTTTCTTCAGCGCACGATTGCGGAACACCGTCTCCTGCTGACCAACACCTTCTTCCGCCTTCTGACGCGAGAGAAGGCCACGTGGATGCCCCCTCGGCTTGCGGCGCTGGCATCTGCTGGACTATTTTCTCGTCCGGAGGCGAGATCGACAGGACGTGCTGGTAACCAAGGCGATCCACTATGCCGATTGTTGGACAGATCACAGCCTCGTCATCTCCCAGATGAGAATCCGGTTGCAACCCCGACGAAGACCCCAAGGTAAGCGGCCGCCAGGTAAGTTAAATAGTCTTTTGTTAAATTTGCCTGCTCACTGTTTTGATTTCCGCAACCAAATAACCGAGAAACTGGAGGACCTGCATGCTCCAGCTGATAATCCTACCGTGTAGACGCGATGGTGTCAACTGCGAAATGTCATCCAGTCCACCGCCCTCGAAGTCCTCGGACGCGCACGCCGTCAACACCATTACTGGTTTGACGACAATGACGCCTACATCAGCAACTTAATCGCGGAGAAGAATGGACTACACGAAGTCTACATGGACCTTTGGACTGACGCCACCAAAGCAGCCTTTTTCAGATGCCGGCGCCTTGTACAACAACGGCGGCGAGAAATGCAGGATGCCTGGATGATCCGAAAGTCTGAGGAAATCCAGGGGTATGCGGACCGCAATGAAATGAAAAACTTCTTAAAAGCCATCAAGGCCATCTACGGCCGTGTATCAAGGGGACCGCACCGCTACTCAGCTCTGACGGCACAACACTACTGACAGAGAACTCGAAAATTCTAAAGCGCTGGGCCGAGCACTTCAGAAGTGTCCTTAATTGATCATCAGCCATCTCCGATGCTGCCATTGACCGGCTCCCTCAAGTGGACACAAACAATGACCTGGATCTGCCACCATCTCTACCGGAAACCATCTTAGCCATGCAGCAGATTTCCAGCGGTAAAGCAGCGGGATCCAACGCAATCCCACTGGAAGTCTACAAGCACGTGGGCCCCGGCTGATGGCAGAACTCACAATACTCTTTCAAAAGATGTGGCACCAAGGACAAGTTCCTCAGGAATTCAAAGACGCGACAATCTTCCATCTCTACAAACGGAAGGGGACCTGGCAACTCTGTGATAACCACAGAGGCATCTCGTTGCTCAATATCGCCCGGAAGATCTTCGCCCGTATCCTTCTCAATCATCTGAACGGTTACCTAGAGCAGGGCCTACACTCACAACGCCTATGTTGCTTCCGCCGACATCGCGGAACAACCAATATGATATTTGCCACCCGCCAGCTACAAGATAAGGGCCAGAATATGCGAACTCACCTATATACTACCTTCGTTGATCTAACGAAAGCCTTTGACACGGTGAATCGCGACGATCTTTAGAAAGTCATGCAGAACTTTGGTTGTCATGAGCGGTTCACGCACATGGTGCGCCAGCTTCATGATGGGATGAAGGCACGCGTCACTGACAACGGGACGGTATCCGAAGCATTCTCAGTGACCAACGAAGTGAAACAGGGCTGCGTATGGGCTGCCAGCCTGTTCAGTCTCATATTCTCGGCTATGCTGATGGACGTCTACCCTTATGAGCAGGCTGGGATCAAGATCACCTATGGAACTGGTGGAAACCTTCTCAACAGTCGGCGTATGCAGGCTTCAACGCGCATGTCTACGACTACAGTACATGACTTGCTCTTCGCGGACGACTGCGCCCTTAACACCGTGACGGAGGAGGACATGCAGAGGAATATGAACCTCTCCACCGCAGGCTGCGCCGATTTTGGATTAACAATCAGTACAGCTAAAATGGTTGTCATGCACCAGCCGCCACCCAGCGCGGAATACAATGCTCCTAGAATCAACCTCAACGGTGCTCAACTCTGAAACGTGGAAAACTTCGCTTATCTAGGAAGCAAGCTGTCACGCAACACGAGAATCGATGACAAGGTTGTCAAATGGATCTCCAAAGCTATTCAGGCCTTCGGCCGGCTGCAGGCCTCCGTGTGGAATCGCCACGGTATTCACCGGAACACCAAACTGAAGATGTACAAGGCCGTCGTCTTGACGACACTCCTTTATGGAGCGGAGACCTGGACTCTCAACTCGAACCAATCCAGGAAGCTGAATCACTTCCATATCAGCTGCCTCCGCAGAATAGTGAAGCTGAGATGGCAAGACAGGATCCCGGACATGGAAGTCCTGGAGCGGACCGGAATCTTCAGCATCCACGCCATGCTGAGGCAAGTGTAACTGCGATGGAGCGGCCACCTTTTAAGAATGGGCGACGAGCGAATACCAAACCGACTTTTCTACGGTGATGTTGCTACTGGTGCTCGCCGACAGGGAGGTCAAAAACGACGCTACAAAAAGCACGTTGAAGAAATCGCTGAAGCAACTGCAAATCAACCCGGTGACCTGTGAGGACCTTGCCCAGGATAGACCGACATGGAGAAGATCCGTGAAGACTGGTTCAGCAATCTATGAGGCCAACCGGATCGCCGCTGCCAAGGCTTAAAGAGCCACACGAAGGTCACCAGCGCCCCGACCATTATCGTCTATGCCCAGGCACTTCCGACATGCCAACGCTGTCAATGCATCTTCCGCGCGCGAATCGGCCTGGTTGGACATTGTCGGACGCAATGCACCAACAATTCGACAATTCCAACTTCTACGTCAAATTCTGCCAACCCTCCTTCAGACTCCCCCACCATCACTCCTGGCATCAATTCAATTACTCCCACCATCAAAGAGACCACATCCCAATACTCATGGCCTGTTACCCTCAGCACCGCAAACATCTCCGCCTTCGCCTTCACTACCATCACCACCATTAGCAATGGGGACTCTCTCCTAAACTGTCCTCAATGCGACCGCACATTCACCTCAAACATCGGCCTGGTCGGTCACTTGCGAATCCATCGTACAGAGACTGGTGAACCAGTGCCTGGAGCACCAAAACACAGCAGAGATCATCGCCTCCACTTTCATCACTGTCCTCGCTCATTCACTCATCGCATGGGTCTATTCGGTTACATGCGCACCCATGACAGCGGAATTCACCGCAATGTTGACAACACCGATACATCATGGACACCCTCCGCTTCTGCCATTCTTACCGCCACTGCCACCCATACCACCATGAATGACATCCCCCAGCCTCTACCGATTTATCCTGCCCACAATGCGCCCGCAACTTCAACTCACGCATCAGCCTGGTCGGTTACCTGCGAATTAATCGCACGGAGACTGGTGAACCAGTGCCTGAGAATTAAACATACAGTCGCAACGCCCGCCTCTACTGCCCTCACTGCTCCCTCACATTTACACACCGCATGGGCCTATTAGCACACATGCACCTCACGACAACTTGCTGAAAAACCACCGAAGTCTAAGCCACATCAGCGCTCACCATCAACACATACATAGACAACACCCTCACAATCATCATAATGTTCCTGAGAATATCACGGTTTCCTAGAAACCGTGGCTTGGAAGGCTGCCAATCTGACGCTTACACCAGACCACGCCGTCGGCCCAGTGTATGTGCTGTGTGTGTCGAGTGACTGACCAGTGGACTGGGAGTCAGACGGTGATGGCTCCTCCGTATCTCCTGGGTAAGTGAATCCTGGGGTGTGCGTTATGGGGGCCAGGTCGTGCTGTGGTGCGCGAAGACTGGTACGCTGACCCGTCAGCCAATGTGCCCACTCCCACATCAGACAACTGACCGGTTCGTATGGTGGTATGACTGTGGGGGTGTGGGGGAGAGTGAGTTCAACAGGTCAGCGCCTTTTCCTCACTATAAACAATCTGAGGCACTTGAAACTATCATGGTATGCTTAAAGCCGTGGCTTGAAAGGTTGCCAACTGACGGGATAAATCGGACCGCGAGGTCAGCCAAAGTTTGTGTTTTGTATGTAGTGGCTGATTGGCGGACTGAGAGTCAGGTTGCGACGGATCCTTCTTAATGTGGCCTTTATGGCACTCCCACTCCGTCGGATCTGAGCCAGATGTAGTTGTACACATAGGGGCGGCTCCGGCCGTGCCAGCCACCTGCACCGTTTCTCATCTCGGCACTTTTGACTCTGTCTTGACACCGGGCTCATGCGGGGGAGGAGGAGAGAGTGCGATGGCTGCAGCGCAAGGTTACTATCACTTAAAACTAATTCACGCACAAGTCACTGTCCCTGCACCACCTGGTGTGGAGCATATGGTGGACCTCGTCAAAATCGACGGTCAAACTGTCGTTTAAGACAAAGACCACAGGTATGCACATACGAATAAGGGTTAGAAAAGCAAAATTTTTATCACCAATTAAGCCAATAGAGACAGTATAAACGAAAAGATACGTTCAAGATTTGAGATTTCACTTAGCTTTCGAAAATTTACCTGTCGGTGTAAGTGTTTCATACGGGTTAGACGATATAAATTCTTTATAAGGGGTTGTGGACATAACAGGTGGGCTAAAAACATCCGACATTTCATAAATCAGCCTTCGGGGAAACGAAGTAGAAGGTTAGGTGGAGATGCTGACTAAACTGGACATCTGAGGAGATGAATTAACCCGTAAATTAATATAAGTTGAAATCCGACCAGACCTGTGAATCTTAGATTGAGAAGTTGATGTCATGAGAGACCACTGTTGGTCAGCTTGACCACTGTGGGTGCAACAGTCCTTGCAATGTCTTTTTATTTCTTCAATTAGCACGCCAAGCTGAGCATCCTCGTTTTTATCGGTGAATGCCATAGCATTAGGGAATAAACTACGCAGAAGATAAAAACCTGCAAATTTATTCTTCGTTTATGAGAAGTGTCCATACTTTTCTTCATTCAGAACAGTTTCAAGGAATTCTAGGTGCCATAACGTTTGAATCTGTTGTCCGGCTCAACGTAGTTCGTGGTATCTGAGCACAAGATAAATCTTTTATTTAGGGCAATGGCACTGTCTGTGCAGCCCGCAACCGGTTAATTCCTCAGCAGACAGCGAACAACCGTCCACGGACGAACTCTTGCCTGGTGCATAATCCAGTTTCCTTACAAGGCAGAAAGACTGTAAACACACTGCATTTGTGCTAACCCTTCCCCGGTCCGAACTACTATCATCCCAAGGGCAGCAGGTTTTCCTCCTGAAAAACATAAATTTAGAAAAAACACTAATAACTATATTCCTCGAGGAGTGTTTTTCACTGCTAGCATGATATTTCTTCTGATATTGCCAGTTAACTGACATAAAAGAAAATTATTTATTTGATATACTAAAATATTTAGTCTGATGCTTGCAATCTGCGGGAAGAAGTTTCCCCAAACACCTGTACTGTTTGAGAGATATTCCACAAAATGGGGGGACACGCATATAAAGTTAGGTATCTGGACAGTTTCAAACTAACTTCCCTCCAGTCACTCTCAACGAACCGTCCAGAGGGCAACGAGCATCATGCGCTGGATCAGGCATACTGTCATAATTTTTCTACCAAAACTGTTTGAGCGGATCTTCCGTATTTTATTTAGACTGCATTTTAAATACGAAATACCAAAATGGATGCCATCGATGAAGAAAAACAGTGATCCTATCGAGCAGGTGTGACAACGGGAGACACAACTGGCGAAGTTTTTTGGGAAACTGTCATATCTACAAAGACTGATCAATCTTAACTTGTTTCTCTTATCCTGTAAACAAAGTAGATATGTTCTGCTATAGACATTCCACATTGTCCGTGAACATGCCAGTTTACTGAAATCCGAAGTTTTCTTTGAGTTTAAAAACATGACTCACGTGAGCAGTCATCCATATTAGGTCAAGCGCGAAGGTGTGTGCTTAAATAAACGAAAGGTTACTTTCTGCCAGCAAGTAGTTTGACAATGAACTCACTTCTAAGCGAAATAATGGCGTTGGATACCGTGGATATGTTCAAACGTCAATGTGATTGCTTAATTTTGATAAACGACGACTCTCACTGCAGGACTATCTCCATAAGCAACAAACTTGACTTCATGTTTTTCATTTTTATGTATCGTACCCCGAAATATTTCGATTCAATTCAATTCAAATTATTGAGGGAACTAGAGATGAGCCCATGAGTACCCTATCCGAAGCGTGAACCCAATTGTGGTGTACAGAGAAACCATTTGGGTTGTAATAATGCAAAGAAAATCATAAACTGTGACATTTGGGGCGTGAATTTCAAAGGTTAACTTAAATCCCTCGCCTCTCCGGCTCGTTTTTGAATATAAATATGTCAAGGTTCCTTTTGAAACTGTCCAGGGATGGTGAAATCACAACATCTGCAGAGATAGCACTGCATGGTTTGACCCCTCTACCAAAGAATGAGGACTTGTGCACATTCAGCCTGACCTACTGAATGCGCCGTTTTAGTGGTTTGCCCCGGAGATGGATTTTGGAATCAAATTCAAAAAAGGCCTAAACTGCTGAACAGCAGTTCAATCACTTCACAATTGGAAACGTCTGTAGGAGATCCCCGCGCATTTTTCTATAACTCAGGGGAAAAATATTAAGATATGTTATACGGGTTGCGCATGGCACGTGGGTTGACTCTTAAACATTTTCGTGGCTTTCCTTAGTAGATTTTCGAGACAGTTTTGATCTTAAACTGTCCAGGGACTCCAGGCTAGTATAGCATTTTCCAACTGCGGCCTCACTAAGGCTCTGAAAATCTTCGCGAAGAGATCTTCATCAAAATTCAAAAAGGCTCTCCTGATGGCGTGCAATACAGACATTGCATTGTTAGGCACTCTGGAGCAGTAAAAGGACGGTTTAAAATGGTGGTCGTCAGCACACGAAGGTTTCTTTGGGTTTTCACGTCTTGTACCGTTGAGAAAATGCATTTTACTTTTGGCAGCTATGGATGAGTTACCAAAGCGAAGTATTTTACAGTTATGAACTTTGAACCGCAAAAGCTAATGAATTGAACATTCCGTCAACCGGTTTAGGTTGATCAGTAGTCTGTTTGTCGGAAGACCTCCAGATTACATTCCAGATTTTATGGTTGTCAGCAAACATTGCTGCATCACAGTCCAGATATCTGACACAATCTTCCGCATATATTGCGAACAGAATTGACCCTAGTTATGAACCATGGCCGATGCAAACAACATTGCGCCGACCCACGAGGAATGTTTCAATCCATTCGAGGTTACCCCTGCTTTCTTTTATTTCTAGCATGAACAACAGCCTTTGGTATGGAACAGTATCAAATGTTTTTTGAAAGTCAATGAAGGTGATGTGAATCACCAGCCTATCTTCATGAGCTTGATTCCAGACCTGAAGAGATTGCAGCAAATTAATCGCGCAGGATCTTCTTTTACGAAACCCACGTTGACAGTTTGATAAAAAATAATGAGTGGCTAGGATTTGCACCAATTTGCTCTTAATGTTCCTCTCCATAACCTTGACTAGGATGCATGACAAGCTTATGAGCCTGTAATTTGTCACTGACGAAAGACTACCGCTTTTTGTAGGGGAGTTATATACACCTGCTAAAAATCCATAGGATTTGTTCCAGAGTTAAAAGAGCTTTGAAATACAATAAAAGAGGGGCAGTAAGTTCATTAGCGAGTTCTTGGAGAAGCTTGGGTGGAATCTCATCTGGTCCTGGAGAGGTCGGCTCATTATGTCCTTTAACTCTATTCTGATCAGAACTTCTGAAAACAGAATGTTGCTAATTCTTGAACTTCACAGGTTCTCTCCGTAGGGATGAAGGAATATTATGTCATAAGTGCAGGCGGAGAGAAAAAGAACTAAGTTTTGTTCCTGTTTGCAGCAATGGCAATGCTCATGGTAGGCTAACTCATCGGAATTTGATGCCTGCTCCTTAAATATCTGCGGAGATAGCTGCAGACATACTTTGTATTCTGCGTTTCAATTTGCAGAAAAGCTTCTCGAAGTCCGGGCGCTTTTTGGAGATGAGGCTTCTTAATTTCTTTCTCTGTGTTTTGTTCATGTTAAAATGTGCGACTTGTATTGTTTCCTATATTTTTAGGGTTACAAGTGTAGCCCTCATCGACCCTTTTTATGTACAATCTAAATTAAAAATGGAAGTATAAACAGACAACGTAAGATAAAGTTAAACCTTTTAAATCAAATGTGTAGTGGTACGATACACATAAATTAAAATCATGAAGTTAAGCTTATGGTTGGTTAAATATTGTCCTGCAGTGAGCGTTGTCGGTTATCAAACATTAAGCGGTCTAACTACCATTTGAACATCTCCACGGTATTTTACTTTATTATTTTGCTCGGAAGTGAGTTCCATGGTTGAACCACTCGCTGACGGAAAAAAAACTTTCGTTGATCTTGTTTGGACGCACATCTGTTTTTCGTCAATTTATGATTCCAGTTTATTTCCCTTTTCAGGTTTGATTTAAAATGGTTCCATAAACCGAACACATGACTTACTTTTATGTAATTTGTATTTACTAGCATTTGTAATTTCTACTGTACATTAATAGTGTCCTCAAAGGCTATGGTCATAACCCTCAAAAAGGATGGTTCGACCATCGAAGTCCGCCAATGTACACCGTTCACACCACAGCATGGTGATGCATGGACGGTAACTTGCGCATGTCTTCGTTTAAAGTGATAGTAGTTTTGTACAACATCTAACACACTATCTCGCACTATCTCACGCACATGTAGGGGTAGGAAGGCTGAGGCGGTGTCGTGTACATATGAATCATCCCATAGAGGAGAACTTCCATAAATGACAAAAGTGGCGGTGTGTGTCATGAGCCTGCACCTACGCCTGCCTGTGGTCTGCCCACCCTATGTTCGGCGTTTAAATAGGTTTATTGATATAGCACTTCTTGGTCACCGCCAATCTCCTTGGGACATAAGAAAAACCTAAAACCTACTGCTCTTTTCCGTAACCACTTAAGCTTTGTTTTGGTTGTATGCGTAAACTGCGGTATTCGAAATGGGGAGTTTGTCTTAAATCAAAAGAAACTTGTCTTCTAAGGTTTGGTAATGGTACGATTAGAAATAAAACATCTTTAGAGAATGCATAAGAATGATGCATGGTAAGAAAGTTTTAGGATCAGAATAACCTGTTAGGCAATTTCGAGTGTATTCATTCGACTGAGGTAGAAGCATCTGTGGTCGATTCGAAGGGAAGATCACTTCCAATCAGATGCGAGTACATTCGATTTCGGTGTGCGGTCAGCCGATTAAATTCACTTAGTTGAAATGATCGCTAAAAATGTGAAAATGGATTAATGGCAAGAAAATTTCAACGGAAAGAAACTTCCAGTGCTGTCAAACAGTTGGCATAGCGTACTTGATAATAAAGTGCTGATTATGTTTGATCTAGCTATACGAAATGAATATTTCCTGAAGGCTTATTTGGGTATGTACCCTCAATCTGTAAGTATGTTTTGTTGAAATATTCGCTAGTGTGACTAACTGCTGAGATAATTATGGGTATCTGCCAAGTTCGTCATGTAGTTATTACTTATTGTCAACTGCAGTATGCCCTGGACTAGAAACCACAAGGTTCTGCACCGAGGTCACTTAGGAGAGCCTACTGCTCATGTCGAAACAAACTTTGTATGGAAATAAAATTATGATAATGTGTGCAGATAAAATTTAAAAAAATGAAATAAATTAAGCAGTACTTTTCCAGCTAGGGCAATAATTAGCGATGTGGTGAAATTAATTGAGAACTAGAAAATAGGTAGTGAAAAACTCCCAACTTTAAAATGGAGACAGAGTTCAATAGGCCTCCAATTTTCGAAAATAAGGTAGGAGAAAAAAGTTTAGAATAATAAGGTAAAGGGGTAGAGCAGGCTCATACTGCAGTAGCAGATCAGAATGAGATAATGAACCGTCGATATTGTTCGTTCTTGATCAATAAGGCGCTAGGAACAAAGTCTCACAAAAATTCGCCAGTGCACGTGAGGTCTCAACATCTCAGGATCCAGAATTAAATCATATTAAAGGTAAGTATCCAACGCAGCATAAGCATTATTGACTGTGTGCGACCAAATGACTTCCATAGATGGAATGACTAGTAGTATAAGGAGGCATAATGGTTCTTTAAACTCTCGATGGTCCTTTCTCAGAGTCATGGAGAAAGCTGCTCGGAAAAAGTTAGGAAAATAAAAAGGTTAACAGAATCAGTCTTTAAATAAATGTGCAGTCTTCGATTAATTGCAGATAGACAAGCTTACAACCTTATTTTACTTGGCAAGGTTTTCCAAAGAAAGTTCTACCTAGAAGCGAAGACAAAAAAAGAATATACATGTGGGGGATGCAGATGGAGGTAGAATTAGTGCTGAATTTTTTAGGTTATAAGGAAGATTGACGGGGTAATAATAGGAAGGTTGGGGAGATTCGAGCTATTATCAAGTCGAAAAAGGGAAAAAATCCTGCTTCCAGTCTCCTGATCCAAACAAAATTTTAGCTTCATCACCTGGCACCCAGTTGAGTACGAAGTATTTAAAAGAGTTGGATACATGAGTTTTTTGTGAAGATCTTTGGAAATTTTTAATTTTTGAATGGCTAGATTCTTCCATTAAGCTGAAGAAAGGGCAGCAAAATTCAACAATTGGAGGCAAATACATATGATCAAGTCCTAATTTAATTTCAGGAAGGTAGAAATTATCAGAAATAAAGACCCATACCTGAGCTGCTTTGCCCATAATTCTATCGGCGTGAAGCAAAAGATCTAAGGACCAAAGTCCTTGATGAAGGAACATTCAGTCATAGGGCAACCTTTAAAAATAACAGGTTGCGGCAGCCTTTCAGGCCCAAAACACATGTAGCGACACTTAGAAGGCGAGAACTTCATTAGACATGTGGAGCTCCACGCCGAAATAGCGTCTGAGTCTGAGTGAATTTGTTCTAGACATCGTTCAGCCATCGAGTTATAGAAGGACTACATACATTTGAGGTCAGCATCATAAAAATAAGATTAAGAATGTTTAACTATCGATGAATTATCATTTATGTAAAGTAAGAACGACAAAGGGCCTCACACGGTACCTTGAAGGACACCACACACAATCCGGGTAGCACCTGTACATAAAACCCCACTCAAACGTTTTGTT
>WEDG01005212.1:0-14004 GCA_017591395.1 Schistocephalus solidus
CAGTTTGTCAACCATTGTTTACCCCTCCTTTCGTTTCCTTCTCCACCGCCTCCTCATCCAAAGAGAGGAACTACACCTAAATTTTTCATTGACCATAGTTAGAATGGAATTACTCCGTATAAAGCCTACCAAGTCGCCTGGGCCGGGTAGATTTCCTGCCTTAGCACTAAGAGAACTTGCTGGCGAACTGTATGGTCCACTGTCCGTAATATTCCAAAAGTCATTTGAAGAAAGCAAAATCCCAGAAGGATGAAAGTGTATATTCATCGCCCGATCTATAAAGGAGGTTCACGACTGGACTGTGAAAAATAACCACTTTCTCAGTTTAACTCACATAGCGTGTAAAATAATGGAGCATATTATCAAAAGGCATTTAATGCACTATCTGGAAAACAACCAAATGTTATGCAATGTCCAACACGGCCTCCGTGCCGGACGTTCCCGTCTCACGAGTGCCCTTCAGTACCACAGATGAGGGTTATCCAGTAGATGTTGTATTTTTTGACTTCAAGAAGGCCTTTGATAGCGTACCACACGGGCTTATTTTACAGAATATTTGGAACGTAGGAATTCAAGGAAAACTTTTCCATTGGATCAAGAGTTTCTTGTCTTTCAGCGTGCAGAGTGTTGTTGTTGGAAACTAGCTCAGAATGGTCAAAAGTAGTAAGTGGTGTTCCATAGGGTTCCATTTTGGGCCCCCTCCTCTTCCTAATCTACGTGAACGACTGTCTTAATGACCAAGATTGTGAAACTGTCATGTTTGCAGATGACATAACAATATGGACTGACGTCAGCTGCGCTGATGACGCAAAAGGGTTACAATCGAATATCGACAAACTAGGTGCCTGGTCAGCCAGGTGGCTTCTTACGTTTAATGTATCCAAGTGTATGATCCTACACATAAGTGCCGGTCGAAAATTTTATCTGAAACACCAGTACTTTATTAATAGCACTGCATTAAAAGAGGTAGAAACACACAAAGATGTGGGCATCTGGACAACTGCGAATTTGATGCCCTCAGAACACTGTAAGAAAACGGTCCACTGCATTGGATCAGAAATGCGTTTTAGCTATTCCCCCTGCTTTCTTCAGAAAAGTCAATGGCGTCTTCTTGAGACTACATTTAGATTGCGGAATACCAGCCTGGATACCTTGGATGAAGATAGATGTTGACCTCCTCAAACAGGTGCAATGGAGAGCAACGAAGCTGGTCGACAGTTTTAAGAATTTACCGTACCAAGACAGATTGAAAAAGCTTGACTTATTTCCTCTTTCCTACAGGCATTTACGGTGTAGCCTGCTCGGGACATTCCGGATTATCCGGAGCCATAATTCCTCCCTGAGATCCGAGGATTTCTTCGAGTTTGTCTTCACACTTCATTTGCGTGGTCATCCGTACAAGATCAATAGCGAACGCACGCGATTGAACCTCAGAACGTTTTTTTAGCCAATTAGTGGAATTACCTTGGAACTCGTAACCAAGTGAGATGGTTACCGCTGAAAGAATTGCCGCTTTTAAAAGAAGGCTTGATGGCATAATATTTGACAAAAGACGACTCTTACAACATGATTACTTAAAACCAGTTTTTTAAAATCCTTCGGTTTCTACTTTTCTTCCACAATATTTCGCCTATAGCTGTAAACACGTTATGTTATGTTATGCTTTGACTCAAACATTTTTAAATGTACACAATTTTATATTGACTGTACACATGCAATGATAACTTTACATTAATAGGATCATCAAGGGCAATGGCTGCAACCCTTTTTACTATACAATATACAAATATACAATGTATATCTTATTACATATATTACAAATATTACATCTCTAATTATGCAAGCATGACGAGTAAGAATTTTCCTTGCGCATTATCACTTTAAAAAATACTGATATATTAAACTCAATATGAAACCTCAGTCACAGTTTAGACGAAAATCTCCTCTTAGCGTAAATTTTCCACAAGAGCAACCCACCGTAAATATGAATAAACTAGACCTTGACGCCCTGGAAATTATTAATAATTTTATAAGTCACTTTAAGTCACTTTATTGAGAGAAGAAGGCTTTCGCCCTTGAACTCCCTATTCACATGCAAAAATGTCAATAGTAAAAACGTTTACAGTGATATATCTGACAAATGAAAATGTAGGGTCATCGATATGTGTGGGCCAGGCGCAACCTGCCACTGTTTACACAATCTTCATTATATTGACAATAGTTTCTCAGAAAATGAGTATCTAGTTTGAATTTAAATGTGTCAACAGTTTCTGAAAGGACTACCTCGTCACGGAGCCCGTTCCATGCTCCAACGACCCTCTGCGAAAATGCGTTTCAACGGACTTCCGTGTGGACAAACGCCCTCTGCATTTTAAAGGGATGACCCCGCAGATGTTCCGTCCCAGCCAATTCGAAGAAGTCAGCAAATTCTATGGCACAATCGCGGCCTCTGACAATCCGGTAGGTTTGGATGAGGTCACAGCGTAGTTACCTGTAATTTAGAGGAAAGAAATCAAGTTCAACCAGTCTGGCTTCATAAGGCAGATGACTAAGATTCTTGACCATCTTCGTAGCCCTCGCCTGCACTCGTTCCAGCTGTACATAATCCTTCTTAAACCACTGACGCCAGGCCTGGACGGCATATTCCAAGTGAGATCAAACAAATACCCCGTAGGTATTTCGGAAAAGTTCCTTATCAATCTGCCCAAATCCACGTCTGAGCGCAAATAAGACCAGTGTAACGCGTTTAGCTGCCTTTAAACACTGTGAAGATGGTTTAAGTGAGGAGTTTATTAGAACAACGAGGTCCTTCTGTTACTCATCAATTGAAAGATGCTGCTCATTGAGAATGTATTGGTAGGAATCATGTTTTAAAATTAATGGTGAACTAGAAAAAATAGGCAGTGAAAAAAACTCCTACCATAAAAATGGAGGCAGAGCTCAATAAGCCTTCATTTTTAAATAGAATGTAGGAAAAAAAACCGCTTAGGAAAAAATGGTCAGGTGGTAGAGTAGGGTAATACGGTAGTAGCATTTCAGAATGAGATAATGAAACGTCGACGTGATTTGTTCTTGCTCACTAAGGCGTATGAAACAAAATCTCACGAAAATGCGTCAATGAACTTTAGTCCTCAGCATCTTAGGATCCAGAATTGAATTCTGGTGATGGTAAGTATCCAAATAAACGGTAGCAATTAAGACTGTGGACCACCGAATATGAACGTCAAAATGACGTCATCGTTTGGAGCACGGGTGATATAAGGAGACATCATAGTTCATGGGCGACCCGAGGTAGCGTAAATATAGTTTCAAGAGGGTCACTTAAATTCCCGATGGTCCTTTCTCCGAGTCATGGGGAAAGCTACTGGGAAAAGATGAGGAAAATAAAAGGTTATAAGAATCAGTGTTAAGATAAATGTGCCGTCTTCGCTTGAATGCAGATAGACTAGTTAACGACCTAATTTAAATTGGCAAGTTATTCAAAAAAAACTATACCTAGAAGCAAAGAAGAGAGAGCGTTTACATGGTGGAGGATGCAGGGGGAGTTATTATTAGTGCAGAATGTCTTAGGTTTTAAGGAAGACTAACGGGGGTAATGACAGAAAGCTTGGGGAGAGTTGAACTATTTTTTAGTTGGAAAAGGAGACAAAAGCCTGCTTCAAGTCTCCTGACCCAAAGAAATTCTAGCTTCATTAGCTGGCATCTTGTTGAGTAGGAAGTAATTGAAAGAGTCGGAAATAGGAGTTTTTTTGTGAAATGTCTTTGGACATTTTCAATTTTTGAACGGCTAGATTCGTTCATTAAACCGAAGAAAGGACAGCAAAATTCAAGAATGGGAAGTACAAACATACGATAATGTCTTAATTTAATTTCATGAAGGTAGTAATTATAAGAAATAAAGCCGCAAATCTGAGCAGCTTTGGCCGTAATTCTATCGGCATGAGGCGAACGATCTCATTTGTTGGTGCAGATTAAGCCCAAGTCCTTGATGGAGGAACATTCAATCATAGGGAAACCTTCAAAAATAAGAGGTTGCGGTAGCCTTACAGGCCCAAAACTCATGAAGCGACACTTAGTATGTGAGAACTCCATTAGCCATGTGGAGCTCCAGGCCGAAAGAGCGTCTAAGTCTGAATGAATTTGTTCTAGGCACCGTTCGGTTGTAGAGTTAGAGAAGGAATACACGCATTTGAGGTCATCAGCATAAATAAAAGATTGAGAATGTTTAACTATCGATGAAATATCATTTATATACAGTAAGAACAACAAAGGACCTAATACGGTACCTTCAAGGACACCACTAACAATCGGGGTAGCACTTGAGTATGAGGACCCTACTAAAACTTTTTGCTTTCGATCATTTAGGTATGATCTACTAAAGTCAGTAAGGCGACTACCAAATCCTATAGCTTCTAGTTTAGCTAGAAGTTGTTTATGAGGCACTTTATATAATGCCTTACTTAGATCAAAATAGATAACTACAACAGAGAGATGATCATTACGAAGAGAGGTTAGTAGATTTAAATAAGACATGTGGCAGGTTTCACAAGAGCGGTCCGGTAAACAGCCGTGTTGGGAAAAGTTTATAATTTGATTGCTTATGAAAAAATCCGTGATTTGTTTTGCAATTAGTTTTTCGAAACGTTTAGCAAGAGAGGGCGTTTTATGAACACCGATATAGTTATGAATGTCCGATCGGGAACCAGATTTAAAAACTGGTATTATAATAAAGTTTTCCAGTAATCGGGGAAGAAACCATTTTCGAGAAATACTGAGAATAACTTGCTCAGTAAAGGTGGAAAATCCCTTGACTGTTTAATAAGTGAGTTTGGAATGTTATCAGTTACAACCGAATTTGAATTTTTTAAGGTGAGCTATTTCCTTTTTAAAATATGAAGGCGAGAAATTAATGGTTGTTAGAAGCAAATTGGAAAGCAGAGGAATTGTGGGAGTGGGGCTAGTTTCAGTGGTAAAGTGGTTGGCAAAAAACGATTTTAAAAACTCTGCTTTACCCAAATCGTCTGTAACAAATTTTTTGTTACAGCTCACGGAATAAGTTTAGATCGTTGATTGAGAATATGCTATGCCAATCTAGAGTGCTTACGAAATTATTTATCATTTCATGGTTTGTGTTAGCATAGTCGAGGTTATTGCATTTAACCTCAGGCTTCGTAAGAAGGGGGACTGGAAAACATTAGTGAATTATTGCGTGATCACTTGTGAAAAGATCATTATGAAAATTCATAAAGAGAGGGTGGACATCATTTGTAAAAATTAAATCTAAAATGTTGTTATTTCTAGTAACTGATCTGACCAGTAAGGACATGTTTGAAAAGTTAATAGTATCGACCAATTTCTGATGTTTAGATGGAGAGGAATTTGCCTGCCAGTCAATGTCTGGCAGATTAAAATCACCAACGATTATTTTGACATCAAATTGAGTGTCTGCAACTTTTTCAAATAGTTCACAGAGCTCGCTTTCATTGCCAGAATAACACGAGGGTTTATAGACACAGCCAATTACCAATTTTTTGTTGTGCGGGAGGATGAATTAAGCAAAGCATACATTTCCAGAAAAGGACGAAATGCTCAGCTGAAAAGGGAAATGTACAAAGGTTGACCTAATATAAAGGAGGCAACCACCGCCACGTTTTTTAGCGCGGTCTTGTCGGTACAAATTGAAATTATCTATAGCAAGCGTTGAGTCAGAAATAAGAGAGTGAGCCCAGGATTCAGTTATGCACAGCACATCTGGATCAAGCTCAAAGGCTACTGTTCTAAGCTCAGCCATCTTATCAACAACTGATCTCGCATTGAGTGAAACTAAACTGGGCGTATTCCTGAGCTGCAGGTTACGCTCATCAGTATTTATAAAAAAAGGATAATTTGGTGGCGGAGAAGGAAACTGGAAAGAAGAAACGAAAGGTGGGAAACAAAATTGCTCTGGTCTACAAACTGTCGAAATGTTACTGTTAAGATAACTTAGATAATTGAACAGCGCATATTTGGATGAAAACCTTGTAAAGGAAGGCTATATTGTGGCGTTTGAAAGAAAGGGGGCGGCACAGAAATGAGATTTTGAGGAAAGTTAGCATAAAGTGGCGGAAAACGTGTATTTGAAAAAGGAATAAATGATTTCGATAAGCTGGTAACATACTTAGAAGCGTTAATTATTTGGGGATTTCGGCCACCTTTTGGGTTGGGAAGGATGCTAACATTAGCGTTCGCAGCTGTTGTAGATGCTGAGGGGTTGGCAGGTTTCCCATCAGTAATGACATTACTGATTTTAATGACTGGATTAGCCAACGATTCAGATTTACTAGGAGTTTTCTTAGGTTTAGTAGATTTGGCAGCTATAGCAGGCATGGTTTGCTTGGGATGAAAAAGAAGTGGCGTTCACACAATTTCACTCAAACCAGGAAAGAGGTTAACAGGTGAAGATTCAGCTGGAATCGAAATTCCTGTCAATCCGGAGGGCCATGGGCTTGCATTTGCTACAGGACAAACCTCTGAGATAACTTTTGGTATTGAAGGTGTAGACTAAGGCTTCTTGTTTGCTAATGAGGGTGAAGCCCGACGTTCTATTGGGGTTTTATCCCTACAGAAAACAACTTGTTTTTTTCAAATATTGAGCTGAGTGCTCATGCTTAGAGAAAATAATGTCAACATCAATCGCTGAAAATAATTTGACCAGAACTGGCGGGTTTTTGCTACGGGAAGAAAACCATTTAGCTTCAGATACTTTAAAGTTAAAGCCGCCTGAGTAAAGGAAATGAAATGCAACGTCCAGGGGTATTTTACTCTTGGGGACGTTTATTAAAAGAAAATTGAAACTTCTCTTATGTCGGTCAATTGACTCGGTACTGACCATGTTTATAAAAGGCTCTAGTTTCACGCATTGCTGAGAAGTGAGCGAAGACAACATTCCGTCAAAAATGGTACCAAGAATCGTGAAGAGAGAACCATATTTAGACATAAAGGTATTACAGTTTTCCAGGGCTTCAAGGGCTAATTTCTTCATGCTTAAGGAGGGTTGCTCTAGTGGAAGTTTAACGCGAAGTAGATGTTTGCGTCTAAGCACTGACTGGGGTTTCATATTGATTTTAAAACATTATTATTTTTTAAATTGATAATTCGAAAGGAAAATTTTCACTAGTGACGTTTTGCGGAAAAAAATATGTAATAATTAAAATATGTGTTTTAAGAAAGGCACTGCAAGCAAATATCTACTAGGTTACGAGTTTAAACTGAAAATAGTATTAGCGAAGAGACTTTGCAGGATGAAAAATTATATCAACTGGTATACCAGTTACTGCAAATTTTTTTTTTCGCTGGAAATAAGGTAAACTTACAAAATTTAAACTTTATTTCTAGCATTAAAATTTATATTCCGTCCTTTTGACGTAAATCTGCGAGAACTTTAATGAGGCTATGTTGGGTGAAAAGGTTTAAAAACTTTATATTTTACCCTTTTGCAATTGCAATAACTGCAAGTGTGTGCAGCTGATAATGAGGTAGAAATACAATAAATTGTCAAAAATTAAGTTAATATTTTCAACAGGAAACGAAGAAATCGGTTTAAAATTCGAGAATTCACTTATGTTCAAAGTTGAACCAACCGCCTTCGACCTTGACCTTGACTTTCCGGTTTCGGTTCTCTAGTGAAAACCGAGGCAAAAACCGACCTAAGTTCTCGGCTTTGTCACAATTTTCAAGGACTTCAACACCATTCCCATCCATGAGTACTGCTACTGGGTCCTTGTATTTTAGTCAGCTATTGAGATAATGGAATAAAATATTTGGTTAATATTCAGCTTGTTGAATAATTCTTCATTCATATTTCTTCCTTGTCTGACGAATCATTCTTTTTACAGCGTTTCTTGGATGACGAAATTCTTTGAGATGCTCTGCTGACCCTGTTTGCCTGAATACCTTCCATTTTTATTCTCCTTCTTTAACTGCCTGCTAAGTTCTCTTGTTAACCAGGCGGGGCGACTGTTCTATTTTTGCAGATTTACTGGACAAACGCGTTCAATCAGATCGAGTGAGACTGTCTTAAATGATCGCCAGTCATCCTCTGGATTCCCTTTAAGCAAACAATCCCATCTCATAGACATCAGTTCTTTCCTGATCGCGTTAAAATCAGCCTTCCATATATTTCGCTTGCATTCCGTTCCATTCTGCCGCGGAAAATAAAGTGAATAATCCCACATCAGCGTACTATGGTCACTCTCACCGAGGGGTGGAATATAATATACTTCATCCATGCTAGAGAAGTCCTTCGTTAATACTAGGTCCAGGCAATTTGCTCTCTGGTTCTCTCTAAATCTCGTTGGTATGTTAACCTTCTGTACCAGAGGTTGGTCGAGAGTGAGATCCATTAGCTTGTGGCCGAAGGAAGTTCGTGCACCATCAACTGTCAGATTTACCCAGTCTACTATAGGTGCATTGAAATCTCCAGCAATAAGCACCTCCTGGTGACTTGCTACTTCCTTGAGCAAATGGAGGAGGGACTCATCAGCTGCACTTGGAATTTTTGGTGGTCTGTAGATCGTCAAGAATTGTAGGTTCTGTGAACAATCCTTTTTAATCTTTATCCAAAGAAATTCATATTCAAGGAAGATGAAGTGTGCTCGTTCGACTGCCGAGATTCCTGTCCTAACATATACGGACACTCCTCCTCCCTTTCTATTTTATCAGTCTTTTCGAAAAAGTTGGTATCCATCTATTGAAACCTCGCTATCCGTGATTTCGGCTTTGAGCCACATTTCCGTAATGGCAATGATATCGGGGGTTCGGTCTGATACTAATGCTTTGAGTTCATCTACTTTCAATAGGAGACTCTGAGCATTGGTATCCAAACATCTCAATTTAGACTGGGTAACTCCTCCATAAAGACTTCTGCTCATTTCACGCGATTGAATACTAGAGTCTGTCATTGTTTTCCGAGATAAACTGGTGTCCATCCCACCGACGCTGAGTTCTGATGAGTGGTCGTCATCCGAGTTCTGGAGCGCCTTCTTTTTATTATTCAAGCTCTGTACCGTTGGGTACATCGTATTTAGTGTCCTCCGTCTCGGCAAGAATCCACCTTGATTATGTACGGGGTCTGCCATAAGAAAGACCTCTTTATCACTTTTGTTTCCCCGTCCTTTTTTGGAGCCATTTTTCCCCTGCTCGGTCCTCCTCTTCAGTTCTGCTCTCAGCATCCTCATTTTGTACCTTTCCATGGGTTCGTAATCCGGCTGAAAAAAACACATCCCTGTGTAAGCAACGGAGAGCCGTTCTCCGTTCTAGGAGGCGTGAAGCCTGAACGTCATTTTCAAGAATGATTTTAAGAGGCCTTGGTGATGATAGTTCATGTGAAACATCCGCTTTTCCTAAACGGAATGCTTTGTGCACTGTTACGCATTTGCCATCTCGAAGAATCGAATATGAGTATTCTCGGAAAAGACTGAGGTCATGTTCTACCCTCTCCTTTGCAATCAGAGAAGTGGACTCGGGCACCCCTTTAATAACGAGATTGCGTTTTCGGTCGAAATGTATGTTTGGTGACTTTGAGTTAAGATTCGTTGATAGAGCATCAATATCAGGAAGAATGCTACTCTGGTCGACGATGTTATTTGCGTCAGTATGAGCAACTATTCATAAAGTTAATGGCAAACTCCTTTTGGAAACTTTGCCAATTTGTCCTACACTTGCTCCTGTATTACCAATGGAGGATTGCACTTGAGCATCTATCGGTAAGAACGAGCTTTTTCCGGAGTTCAAACCACTTTTTTGTGAAAGCTTCTTGGCGCTTTTCGACTTCGAATTCTTCGTCTTCGGTGCTTCAAATTCGACGAGATTTTCAACTTCACATATTTTTGTATCATTCAGTGATGATGCTGCATATGTTTGTGTATCCAGCACATTTCTGCTTCTGTCTAAGCTCGATGACAGTAGTAAGGTGCATGAGCTGGTTTGATCCCCCTTTTGATGGAAGGAAATGCCTACTGATTTACTGACCTCTGTAGACGCAATGTCTTTAAGCTCTACATTAGGTATTCTTGAGGAAGCTTTATTTGCATGCGTAATTTCTTTGGTTGAGATTCTCGTTGCTACAGGTGTTTTTTTTTCGGGTGAACTATGAACCTTATCTTTTAGATCGGCCCTTTCTTGTTTCAAGTTACTTATCTCTTTCTCCATCAATAAGAATTTCTGCAAGAGATTTAAACACCCCATGCACTTTTCGTCCTCGTAGGTGACATTCATTAGTGTTCCCAGGCTTTTTTCCCGCTTGGCAGGAGGAGAAGTGGTTACAGGATGTCGGTCTTTGTCATCTTTTCTTGTTTGTATACAATTTTTATTTCCAAATTGTCCTGAGGACGTAGTGCAGTGGTTATGTTCGTCGCAACATGTATCTGGGACCTGAGTTCGAGAATCGCGCCTAGAGAATTTTTCCTCCGCCCAGATGAGTCCTGAGCGTCTGCGTTTTCCATACCTCTTATGACTGTATTCGAGTGCATTTGATTTATAAATCCTCTTAAATAACTGAGCTAGGATGCAATAGTATTCAGCAGTCATACTTCAAATAAGCATGCAACGACTCAGCCTTTGTTGCAACCATAATAGCAATGAAATACGATTCGAAGCTCGACCGGTCGTACGTCAATCGTAGCTGGAATTTGATTGGTTGATAGTGCACCTCGATGACGCGTCGCTAAGGGCACAAAAGAATGCGCGCAGCGTTATTGGTAAATCGATCGGGCACTGAGCTGTCAATCACGCGCGCGCCATGCCACGCCATTTCCTGCGCTCTCGTGCTGCGACGCGGTCGCTTAACTGCCTGTACCCTGTTCTGTCTATACTGACCGTTTTTTTGCTTTTTTGCAGAATTTTTTGAGCAGTTTCTAAGAGAACACTAAGGAGACGTGCTTAGAAAGGCTTTCTGGATGATTTACGTCAAATTGCCGAGAATATGAAGGAAATTTATCCGTCCGACTCATCTTCATCGTCATGGCATTTGACCTCTTCCTCTAGTTCGTCATATGACGACTCGGACTCAGAGATTTCCTCTGCTGATTAGGAGATAAGTTGGATGTCAGATATATCTGACGTGGCTGCAAACAACTCTTCAAGCCTACCTACAATTGAGAAGGAGCCAACGGTTCGAGCGGCTATGAGTTCATCGGCAATACGCTCGCGTATACCATTGATTCATCTGAGCAGTCTTCTGAAGATTATCAGACGGCTGACCTCGGACCTTCCTGCAGACGCGCGAACGCTGTTTGGTGAAGCAAGTGATGTTTTAACGGTAACGGCAATGGGCAGTGGTGAGTACGTTCATTTACGTCTTGTTTAACAGTTAACTGAGCAGTTTTGAGACCCTACCAGGCGTCTAATAGGCAATAGTGTTGTAACGTATTTAGCTATTTAAGCTATTTTACATTCCTTATCCCTTCTTTTCCTGTAGGGTTGTTGCTCATTATGTCTGACGATGGAATTCATACTGGATGTCCAAGAAGGAACATGAAATGTCCAATAGATCTACATGTTTATGTAACAAACTTGCCCTCCGTCTCATCCTCATCGGTATGCAGAAAAATTACCACCGTTACCACTGTTTTACGACAATTCATTGGGAAGCATTGATTCAAGTAAAACACTGCCTATCGCACAGTCTCCCTCCTACGCGGGTAAGCTTATACCTTAAAAAGACAATTTTCGTAGACGGCAGTAGGCGCCACCGGAAAGGGCGACGTGGTCACAGAACCAAATACCAAAGGCACTCATCAGGCAGAGCTTACCATCGATGGTACATGCAGTGCCACACACAAGAATTGCGCCATTTGCATGACCTGAAGGTAGAGGTGGCTGCATTGCGGTGACTTCTGGAGGAACGTTTGGTGATATCCGCCACCCAAGCACCCCAACCGTCGTCAAAATGTCAAATATTTAAACCAGGGAGCAATTGGTAGGTAGCCTGCACATTATTAACCATCTTAATAGGTAACGTATTAAGCTTCCTTTGGTGGCGATAGCGTCAGCAGTTTTGCCGATTGCATATTTTCTGCCCTTTTTGCTGACAAGGTTACTTCACCTTGACTTTCTACGGTAGGCACCAAGACTAAAAAGCCTTTTTTGCTTCCCCTCTCTGCGCTGTTTTTCTGGGTAAGTAAAAGCTCATTAATTACTTAATCATGTTGCCGCAGAGGTTTTTAATAGGTGGAATAATCCACAAAAATCCGACAAATTACAGCTGGAGAGTACTTTAAAGAATTCATTTAAGAAGGCATACGATCGCCTACACAAAAGAGGCCTTAAGGCTACCCTCGCGAAGAGTCTTGACGGTTAATCAAATTTGTTAACATTGTCTACAACAATTGCCTGCATTAAAAATCAAGCTGATTATTATGCTTTTATAATTAGCATTTAAAAGTCCATTGTGTACTCACGCACAGACTAAATTCACTGTCTTTGAATTTTAGAGGGGAGATCCATTGAACCGGCGGACGGATTGCCGGGTCCCTCGATACAGGATTAGTCCAGTGTCTTCAATTGCGGACAGATTTTAGACTTATTTTTGTATTCCTAAATTTTTAACACTTTTTTAAACAAAATATACTTTGCTTTCTTGCTAAGTCTTACGAGATTCACCGTATCATTGGTAGAAATTGTCTCAGAATGTAATGGGGGTCGTTTTTAAAGCGTTTACCTAGTTGGGGGGTCTACAGAAAGAGAAAGGGGTTCCGCTGCGCGGTTGAAAAATAAGATATGAATGTTTGGGATCCGATTCGCGTACGAATTAGGCGGTCATGGTAGTATCCGATTCGCGTCCGACCAAGCGTACGGTCGTATACGCTTCGTGTACGAATTGTTATTAGGGGACTTCTCCCTCCCTGATGAAAGCAGATTAGAGCAGCACACCGCTGGCGTGAATTTGGAAGCAAGTGAACGCTGAAGCTTGTATTTCTCATAGGGATAATGCCCTGGACGTGGAATAATCCTCAGTGATGGAATATTTGGAACGCCGCAGAATCGTTAAGTCCAAGAAAATATTTCCCAAATTTAAAGACTGGACAAAAGATAGGAAAAATATTCAGGAACGACTCAGCCATTTGTAAAAGTCAAAGGTGCTGGATAACTTCAGATCTTTAAGGGGTTTTGCACTTTTGGTTCATTGAGTGGTTGTGAGTTTTTATTGGTGTAGAGGCTAGTTTAATCAAGTCGAATAAGTTAATTAACAAATTCCACTTTGATGTCGTTTTGTGAGGAATTTCAGCACAAGCAAAATTCCCGATGTCCAGAAAGCAATTACGTGCGTGCAGTTGAGGCATTTATGTCAGGATCAGAACGAGCGAAGTTTTTATGATTTTCAAACTGTCCAAGCTGGTGAAAAATAATAAACTTGGTTCCTATGCACATTATGACCTTGAAAAGAAGGCAAAACGATATTGGCAACCCATTGATTGTCGCAAACACTATCAGAGAAACAGGTAAACCGATTTATCTAATAAGACCAGCCACTTATCGAATTTCTTTCTGCCTTTCTTCTCTGACATGCGAGAAGGTTATGTTCACTGATCATCTGAAGTTTTGGAACTTGATTGAAAAACCGGAAGATGCGTGAAACATCCAAAAATGTAGATCGCTTTCAAACATGGCGTGATGAGTGGCTGCTGAAACTCCATTTCAACAAATGCCAAATCATCTTACGGCGGATGATTAGGTTGGAATATCAGTACTTCCTCAGTGGTCATCAACTCGAGGAGGTATATTTTCTAAAGCACTTGGGTGCGTGGATAACACCCACTCTCAAACCATCGTCATACTGTGCAAATATATTTAGAATTTAGAATTTATATTTGGTTAGCACCGGGAAGGTACTGTCTAAGCAAACATTAGTAACGAAATAAAGTTATGACAATGTATGCAGATAAAATGTACAAATTCATAACTTGTCCTGCTATGTCAACAATTAGCAATGTTTTAAAATTAATGGTGAACTAGAAAATATAGGCA
>WEDG01005213.1:0-31481 GCA_017591395.1 Schistocephalus solidus
ACAACCATCACCGCCTTCGCCTTCACTACCACCACCACCATCAACGATGGGGAATCTCTCCTATGCTGTCCTCAATGCGACCGCAGATTCACCTCACGCACCGGCCTGGTCGGTCACTTGCGAATCCATCGCACGGAGGCTGGTGAACCAGTGCCTGGGGCTCCGACGTACAGTCGACGCGCCCGCCTTTACTGCCCTCACTGCTCCCGCATATTTACACACCGCATGGGCCTATTAGAACACATGCGCCTCCACGACCACCTGCGGTAAACCACCGGAGGCTAAGCCACATCAGCGCACACCATCTACACTAATACATAGACAAAACCCTCACAATCATCATAATATACCTGATAAAATTACGATTTCCTAAAAACCGTGGCTTGGAAGGCTGTCAAGCTGACGCTTACAACAGACCACGCCATCGGCCCAGTGTATGTGTCGTGTGGCTGACCAGTGGACTGGGAGTCAGACGGTGATGGCTCCTCCATATCCCCTAATAAAGTGAATCCTGGTGTGTGAGTTATGGGGGCCAGGTCGGGCTGTTGCGCGCGAAGGCGAATACGCCGACCCGTCAGCCAATGCGCCCACTCCCACATCCGACGACTGACTGGCTCGGACGGCGGCCTGATTGTGGGGGTGGGGGAGAGAGTGAGGTCAATCGCTCAGCGCATTTTCCTCACTATAAACAATCTGACGCGCTGGAAACTATCACGGTGCGCTAAAAGCCGTGGCTTGGAAGGTTGCCAACTGACGGGATAACTTGGACCACGTGGTCAGCCCAATGTGTGTTTTGTGTGGAGTGGCTGACTGGTGGACTGAGAGTCAGGCTGCAATGACTCCTTCTTAATGTGGCCTTTATGGCACTCCCACTCCGTGGGATCCGAGCCAGGTGTGGTGGTACGCCCTGGGGCGGCTCCGGCCACGCCAGCCACCTGCACCCTCTCCCATCTCCGGTCTTCTTGACTCTGTCTTAACACCGGGCTCAGGTGGGGGAGGAGGAGAGAGTGCGGTAGCTGCAGCGCAAGGCAACTATCACTTAAAACTAATTCAGGCCCAAGTCACCGTCCCTGCACCACCTGGTGTGGAGCATACGGTGGACCTCGTCGAAATCGACGGTCGAACTATCGTATTGCATCGGCGAATTCTCCCTCGGAAGGAGGGTCACACGAAACTGTATAGGCTAAAGAGGGATGAAACTCAACTGCCGAGGAGAACGAGGGTGTGATCAGTTGCTCGTCAAAGTTGAGGTGGGGCTCGAAGTGCTCGCGCCAGCGATCGACCTTGGCCGAGTTGTCAGCAATAAAGCCACCATTCCCATCGCGAACATAGTCACTAAGTGTCGAGGACTTACCAATAACTTGGCAGATAATTTAGGAAGGTTTGTGAGTGTCACCAACCTATGAGGCCTGCTCCATGGACGTCGCTATTCTAGACCAATATTTATGCCGTTCATCCCTAGCTGACTTTGCTGTCATGTTCCGGAGTTGGCGGAAAGAAGCATCGTTGTGCGACCTGGCTTGAGCCGTCTGGACAGAGAACTGCAGGATTCGTCCACCGATTCAATCACTGCGGAGCCACTGGGTGAATCCGAGAATTTTCTCAGCTGATGTCTTCAGTGATGACCATTGGGCACTGTCTTCTCTGTCGGCTCGGGTCGTAAAATGGGACCGGATTTCTGTGTTCAGGGCTTCGGCAGTGCTGGGTCGCCGGATTTTTGCGACATTTGCGTCGTTTGAATACCAAGTCATTAGATGTTTTTGGCGGTGCTGGAAGCTCGTGTTCGTGACTAACAGTCGGTTCAGCCAAATTCAGCATTCTTTCATCACTGTCACATCGAGGGACAAGCCCAAACCGACCGATAAGGTGTTTGTTTGACGAGTCCCCGGGTCTAGTCCTACCATTCCAGTCCACCCACAACAACCAATAGATCGCGGAGAGGAAGTCTTTCTACTAAATCCTGCAGCTGCTTGTACAAGGCCTCCTTATCGCACTGTTCGGCAGCTGATGTTGGTGCGAACACGGAAACGACGGAGCTGTTGGTAAAGTGGCCCTTCAGTCGCGCGTAAGCCATTGGGTCACTGACTGGTTTCAATGTAAGAAGTGTACGGTTAGCTTGTTCCGAGAGGGCAATAGCCACACCGTATCTACCAGACCAGTCCCGTGGGTTGCTGTAGTACAGGGTGAAGTGGCAATTCCCTTCCGGGATCCTTATTTCTCTTGAACCTGAGTGGGGGATTCAGACTTCAGACAGGCAGCAGACATCCACGTGGGACTGATGTAGACTGCGTGTCGTCAGACTTTGGGTAGCTGGGTCCAAAAATTTCGCACATTCCAGCATCAACTACCAAGAGTCCTCTCCCGGTTGAGTAGTCCAGCTTGTATACTATTCACCCGCACTACTGAACCAGGGTTGCGGAGCACGTCGGTTCCCACCAACGCCGTAGCATGGATCGTCATGGATCATCATCATCATCATCATCATCATCATCATCATCATCATCATCATCCTCATCATCATCATCATCATCACCATCATCATCATCATCATCATCATCATCATCATCATCATCATCATCATCACCATCATCATCATCATCATCATCATCATCATCATCTATCATCATCATCATCATCATCATCATCATCATCATCATCATCATCATCATCATCATCATCATCATCATCATCATCATCATCATCATCATCATCATCATCATCATCATCATAATCATCATAATCATCATCATCATCATCATCATCATCATCATCATCATCATGGATCGTCATGATCATCAGACATTTTCATGAGGTTTCTTGGAGATTTTGACTATAGGCGGGTCCCCAACAGCCGCTTGGATTTTTTGTTCGAGATCGTCTCTTCTAACGCTTTGACTCACGAACCTTACCATAAGGCAGCGGTGGCAAGCAAACTTATTTAATGGCGATTCACAGTCATCACGTCACATGGCCGTCGAAGGGATTTGTAGCATTTTATAAAACATTCGGCGCGCCAGACCTTAGCTGTCCGCGCCCTGGTAGAACTGTTGCTGCTGGTCCGCGACTGCTTATTGGTCGGACCCAAGAGTCTGCTTATTTCGCAGCTAACCTTCAATGAAGGCCATTCCACTATCCACCACCTGTGGACGCGCTGGGTAGCCAGCAGCTAGGCTAACAGATGACCCATCTTCCCTGAGTAAGGCTAAACTACAACCGCAATCGCATTCAGGATGTACCGCCTACACATTAGAGTACTTTTATTTTTATTATGCAACAGAGATGTTGGACTAGTCAATGTGGCTCTTGCCTTGCGTTTGCTGGAAAACCCTGCATTGGCCGTTGTTAAGTTGGAATTCTATGCCCGAAGGTCGAAGACCCTGGGACTCGGCGGAGTAGGGATCCCTTGTATGGCCGCCGATTGATCACCAAACGATATTTATCTCTTAATCGATTGGTTGCAGCTATCCAGACTTTGTATGAATTGATCTTAGGCTTCCAACGCCATGACGCCGATCGATATTTCGCTCTTCATCGGTTGGTCCCGGCCGCCCACACTTCGTAACTGGATGAGCAATAATAACGGCGGACCAGGCTGGCGGCTTACTCGCCTAACGAGAGCGCTTATGGCAACCAGTTGCGAAACACTTGTACGGTCTTCTGCTCAGTAAAGTTTGTCCTACCTCATCCGTCTTCCCAAACTTCTCCTGTGGAAAATCTTGTGTTTTCGACCTACAACTCCAACACCTCCTTCTTTTAAACTGCGGGTGCATGCAGAAATTTAACATATAATTTTAACTACCATGCTGATGTGAAAAGGCGATGAACTGGGTAGCACGGAGATGCCAGCCCATATCTTAGAATCCTTAACACATTCCTTCAGTATGACTTTTTATGCTGTCTGCCACTGTATCATTATTGTTTGAAAACGGCCAATGAAGAATTCATTTTGAACTTTAACTGTGTGAGGAGAAAAGTGGATAGGGATGTCTTGTGGGGCCGCCTAAACAGGACACGGGATAAGGAACCACCCAGCCCAGTTAAAGTGGTAGCCTTATGGTAAATTTCAGGAAAGGTAAATATACCCGAGTCATAACGCTAACACTAACCCTAACACGACACGTAACCCTAACCCTTATAATGATCTTAAGCCCAACACTGATCTTAGCTTCAAACTTAAACCTAGCCCTTACCCTCGCTCTAATCCCAAACATGATTTCTTTGGAATTTAGCGCAAAGCCACATGTATTGTGGGCGGTTCCTATTCCCATCTCCTGCTTAGGCGGTCATACGAGGAATAGGAACAGTACCGGGATTCAGGAGCTTTGCGCTACTTTCCGGAGAGATTGAGTTTTGGGTTGGGATTAAGTTAGCTTTGGAATTAGAGTTAATTTGCGGTTATAGCTAAAGGGCTCGATTAAGGTTAGTAATATTTTTAGGGCTAGGACACGGGAATATTGCGCAAGACCACCAAGACGGTGTCAAGGAGGTGCTTCCCCTCACGCCGTTTGAGCGCATGATTCAATCTAAAACGCCGAGCCCTTATTGGACCGCAAGCAGAAGGCATTTCCAACCAACGCTGGTATTCTACCTTAGAACTGCGGTTCGAGAGCCGAAATTCCCTTAGACGCTGGAGGCCGCAGCTGTCGACAAATTTCGGTCAGTACTGCACAGAATCCATGTTTCATATAAAAACGGTGACAGGTCGACGAAATCTACCACGGCTCCACCACGTGGTTCTAGCAGCGGTGACTTGCGCAATGAATTAGCTTGCGGTGAGGTATGCTTGCGTAGCGGCTATCTCACTCCTGGCTCTCACTCCCACCTTTTTCGATTGCAGAACAAAGGCAAGACAACTGAAGGTGGACGCAGGCGCAGTAGATGAGATTGGTTAGTCCGTCTATGCGTGTCACACCCGACCTCCTTCCTTCTCAATATCTACCGGGCTACATTTTTGGGGGGGTGGGAGGAGAAAGGAGAGGGAAAAACCAGGTTAAGAGGGAACCATTGTAGCCTAACAACTATTGCCGAGTAGAATGGAGTTGGAAACCTCAAACATGACCCCTAGCGTCTCCGGGGTGGGGGGGGGGGTAGATTAAAATGTTAATGTAAGTAAAATGCGATTCCTAGGTGGTAAATCAAAGGAAGAAGAGGCGTTCATCGGGAGATATTTATTAGGTGGCAGACGTTTCGGGAAGTCGTTTCGTCTACCCACCTTCAGAGACTGGAGAGTCCTGCTCAGAGCTCTTGGTGGAATACGCCATGGTGAAAGGCTGGCCGAATCAACCACACAGCCTTCAACGGGGGCGGCGGTGGCGAAACATACTTTGGTGAGATGTGTGTCCGACGCAGCCAGACAGGCGGTCCAACAGGTACAAGGCAAAGAGTGGCATATAATGAGAGCGGTGAGCATGACCCTCGGAGGGTGGGTAGACGAAATAACTACCCGAAACGTCAGACACTGACTAAACCTCTCCCAGATCAAAGTGTGTTAAATCAACTAAGCGAGGAAGGCGCCGGCGTACGAGGATGGTTTAGCACCTTGCCAGCCTCAGCGCAGCCCCACATGCATGCCACCACGTGCGTGTCTTTGCTTGAAAACGTTGCAACAGGTTTTTTTACACTGCACCTCCTCTACCGGGGAAGGGGGGGTGGGATAGATGCTCTCTTTCTCAGGCGAGACAGTGTGCCTACAAACGCGAGCAAGGCTCCTGGTGCGTCCAGCTGGGTGAGCGCGTGCTATTAACAAAAACACAACAGTGCATTCATTAAGAGGCCTCCCGGTGTGACGTTCGCTCGCTCGCACGCCAGTCCAGCATCCGCAGTCCTACAGATGACTCCAGCTAGCGCCAGTTTCGGTTTCAAAGTGAACGTTTCCCCTCCTCAACGGCCAGCAGACTTCCTGGAAGGCGAAGGCATCAGTCAGTGGCAAGAGGGCGCCAACGTCCACCTCTGTAGTAAGGGGTGACTGCGGTAAATTCCAGGACAAGTGTCTGGGTTCGTGTCACAACGTTAATCATAACTCTAACCCAAACCCCACCTATGATCCCTCGGGCTGGAAAATGTTGGCGCTTATAAGCAATTAAATTGTAATTTCCGATAAAATTAATGTGAGGACTAAGAGTAAATCGTTTGGAAAAACTTTTCAGACTCGTTCCGAAAGGTAAGATGACTAGTTGAGCTGAAATCCATCAGTTATTGTGGAGAAACTGCGTACTATGCACAAGCTGCCAACAGGGAGTAAGGGTGTGTGAACTACAGGCTGCCTCCTGGTAGTATGTGAAGATTACGTGGTTATTGCGCAGTAACTGATGAAGTTCAGCTGAAATATTAATGGCAGATTTCGACTGAGACTGGAAAGCACTGTTCTGAAGGACTAACTCCAAGTTGGCGCATTAATTTCGTCTAAATTAAGCTGGAAACTGGAGACGACTAGAGGGCACACTGATGAGCTGAACCCCTCGCATCTGAGTCATGCAGATACAAAAGAGCGCAAAAATAATAAGCAAACTGTACTGTTTCCAGTAGACGCATAGGCACAATAATTTCCGGTCCTAAACTCGAAAAACTCAATACATGGCGGCATGACTTAAAAAAATACCATGCGTTAAAAGATTCGTTTTATAGTTAGTTGCGAAAAAATTCAGAAGTACCTGTTGGTACAATACATGCAGAGTTTTAAGAAGTAATCCGGCGCCAGGTAGCTGCACATGGATGACTTTCATATATATATTCAAAAATTTACACAATAAAGTTATTTTGTTCCCAAAGAACTCAACTTAATTTAATTAAATTTCTTGGGATGCCGATATATATATATATATATATATATATATAAATGATATTGTGTGGCTCACCGGTCTGCTTAAGGAACATTTATGTTCCGTTGTGCCCTGGAACTCAGACTAGAGTACTCACAGGCAGTCGCAAAGCGACGTGAAGCATATGTTGATAATGTGGAAACGACAAAGACAAGGGAGACCGGAATGGCCATTTATGGTTTATTAGCCGTCATCAGTCAGTCATACCCAATCCCAAGTGTGGAAAACCGGGGATTCGAACCCGCGACCTTTGGTATTTGAGTCGAACGCACTACCATTGAGCCACGGGCTCGTTGCTTTTTCGGTTGCGATCGGGAATATGATGATAGTGTGTGGCTCACCGATCTGCTTAAGGAACATTTATGTTCCGTTGTGCCCTGTAACTCAGACTAGAGTACTCACAGGCAGTCGCATAGCGACATATATATATATATATATTTCCCAGTTTGCCCACAATAATCGGCATAATCTGTAGGAATGCCTGCGAGTTTCTTACGTTGTATTGTGATCCATCACTGAGGTGCTTTAGTTTCCTGTATAGCCATTTGGCAAGATTGTTAGTCGGGGATCCAATAAGCGGTACTATGATCCTCAATGGTGCATCTGGTTTGTGCACCTTTGGAAGGCCATATGCAAGTGCGATACGGGGGTCACTGAGGGTCATAAATCTGGAGTCCTCGGTGCTAATGAGTTTAAATCTAGAAAGTTCGTTCCCTTTCTTCTTTACAGCAGCTGCCCGTTTTTTTGTTGGGTCCGCATCAAGTGGGGTGTACGCTTCCCTGTCATTGAAGATCTGGTTTGCCTTGTTGACGTAGTCGGTCTTGTCCATGATAACAGTTGCGCCACCTTTGTCAGCAGGCACAATTACTATACTTTCATCTGCTTTCAGTGATTTCAATCCCTTCGCTCCTTCGGTTGCTAAGGTTTGATAATGTTTCCTTTTCCGAAGGAGACCCGTGGCGCAGCTACGTATGTCCTCACGTATGTCCTCGGGGACGGTGGAGGTCAGCAGAAGGGATTCAAGATTGACTAGGAAGTTTGTCGGTGTAGCATCGGCATGGCTGAATTTTATTCCTTTAGATAGGAGGTTTATTTCAGCGGATGTTAGAGTCCTTTTGGAAAGGTTAACAACCCTCGTCGGCATGCTGTTTTCATTTGTAGAACGGAGAAGAGATTTGAGTTTCTATTGTAGGTTTGCTCGTTTCTTCATTCTGGCGTCCTTGGTGGTGGCAATTATCCTTTGTAGTACTTCGCCGAATAGGTTCCGGGTAGACATGAAAAGCACCGGTTTTTAAGGTCGGAAATTGTGGCTTCGAAGCGGCAAATACGATGGTGGAAGTCGGATACAACAGCGCTCAAAACGCGGAATCCATATTTACGTGCCAGTTGTCTTCCAGTCTCATTGGGTAGAGTGGGCTTGAATCGAAGTGAAATTGGAAGGATACCGCGATCGCGACAGCGGTGGAGGAAATTAAGTTGTTCGTAAGTCGTCGCCTGTCTCTGTACGAATTTCTCCCAACGTCTGGTAAGGATAAGCGTTTGACGCCCATAAATATGTTGAATAACAGAGTTTGTTTGCATCCCGAGATAGTATAATAAAAAGAAAAATGCTCTTCGGGAAATGGAGTTGTACTCGTAAATTTTTAAGTTGGTGACACCAACCCGTCGTCAGACGAAATGAACAGAGGAGAAAGTGAAGTGGCGCGACAGGACAGATGGTGACAAACAAACAGCTGGTGTGAGTGGGTGGTGGGTGGACCATTAATCGGGGCATGTTTTGGGACGGGGGAGGTGCAGAGAGAACAATTACATTGGCTTGTTTGGGAGGGGAAGGTGGGCGGCGAGTAAGTACGGCCGGCTAGATTATCGATCATGGTTCCGGGTTGGATTTAGGGGTCACTGCGTCGGTTGGAGGTGTCGGAATGTTGACAAAGGTGGCGCAACTGTTATCATGGACAAGACCGACTACGTCAACAAGGCAAACCAGATCTTCAATGACAGGGAAGCGTACACCCCACTTGATGCGGACCCAACGAAAATACGGGCAGCTGCTGTAAAGAAGAAAGGGAACGAACTTTCTAGATTTAAACTCATTAGCCCCGAGGACTCCAGACCCTCAGTGACCCCCGTATCGCTCTTCCATATGGCCTTCCAAAGGTGCACAAACCAGATGCACCATTGAGGATCATAGTACCGCTTGTTGGATCCCCGACTTACAATCTTGCCAAATGGCTATACAGGAAACTAAAGCACCTCAGTGATGGATCACAATACAACGTAAGAAACTCGCAGGCATTCCTACAGAAAATTCAAGGAGTTCAAGTAAGTCCTGACGAATGTATTGTATCGTTCGACGTTGTTTCTCTGTTTCCTCTATACCGCATGACTTGACCATTGACAGCATAGAGCGATGTCTAGATGAAAATCCTATCGGCGTTCCAAAGCAGCACGTTTCAGACATGCTTAAGCTCTGCCTTAAGAACTATTGTCAATTCGATGGCAAATACTATCAACAAGTTAAGGGCACCCCAATGGGCTCTCCAATATCGGGGCTACATGCCGAATTAGTCGTACAACGACTAGAAGAAGGCGTCTTACAACGTTTCAAACCAAAGATGTGGCTCCGCAACGTAGGTGACACATTCGTTATCATACAGACTTGTGACGTTGAGCAATTGCACCAGAGTCTGAATAGGGTCTTCCCGACTATACAATTAACACGCGAAGCTGCAACAAGAGATACACTACCATTCCTAGACGTGAACATACAACGACTCAGTGATGGTGGACTCGCAACAAACGTCTACCGAAAGGACTCTACTGCAGAAATCATGCTTAACTATGCAAGTAACCACCCTGCGGCCCACAAAAGAAGCTGTGTTCGCACCCTTTTCCATCGGGCCTTCCGCTATTGCAGCAGCGATGACCTTCTTAAGAAAGAACTATCGTATTTGTATCAGTTCTTCCGGTCCAATGGATTCCCAACGAGCTTCGTGAAAAATTGTCTTCGACGCCAACGACGAACGCAGAACCTTGTTTCTAATGGAGATATAGTGCCACGGAAATTTTATTCCTTACCTTACATGCAAGGTGTTTCCGAAACAATCTCTCGACAATTAAGTCACTTTGGCATCTCTGTCGCCCACAAGCCTGCGTCCTCCATACGCGCAACCCTATGCAGAGTAAAGGACCCCTTACCAAAAGAACAATTAAGCAATGTCCTTTACCGCATACCGTGCGCCAACTGCCCTTCTGTTTACATTGGCCATACAGGCCGACGTCTTGGGACTCGCATCAACGATCATAAGCTAGCCATTCTCCGACGTGACCCCCTATCACTCGTGTTTGCGCACTCCCTTGAATGCGACCATCGCTTCAATTGGGACGGTAACGAAGTGATCGCCATGGCCAACACCAAACAAGCTCGAGAATTCCTCGAAGCTTGGCACTCTAGCACAACTAGCATTAACCACCACGTTGACCTAGATGCTCATTACGAAGGATTACGTGCACGATTTACTAACGAGCACCCACCCCCTAGCAACGACTGCTAATACTTGCGGCTTTAATCTCACTTTTCACCAACCCCACCTCACACATGGTGAACCACAATTAAACATTCCGACACCTCCAACCGACGCAGTGACCCCTAAATCCAACCCGGAACCATGATCGATAATCTAGCCGGCCGTACTTACTCGCCGCCCACCTTCCCCTCCCAAACAAGCCAATGTAATTGTTCTCTCTTCACCTCCCCCGTCCCAAAACATGCCCCGATTAATGGTCCACCCACCACCCACTCACACCAGCTGTTTGTTTGTCACCATCTGTCCTGTCGCGCCACTTCAATATATATATATATATATATATATATTGCAAGATTGTACACGACGTTCATTCATTCACTCAGTCACCACCACCATCGCCACCGCCACCACTACCAACACTTATCGGTTCGATCGTCGTGAACGAAGATTCCTATCAAGGTGGGCGCAAGGATGGAAACTTGCGCGTGAACAAGTTTTTACCGGTAGTAGACTTGCGTAGCATCTATCGCACTCTCTCCTCCTTCACCCACCTGGGTCTAGTGTCAAGACGGGTCAGAAAAAACTGCCGGCGGGATCCGACGTAGTGACTGACAAAAATGCACATCCCCGCTACGCTTGCTACACACGACCTGCTGCGACAGACCTGTACTCGGTTTTTACGGTAGCAATTTGGGCGGCCACCACCATTGCCATCACCATAGTATCGCAGTTCACGAACACGTTTGAAGTTGAAGGCCACCACAGGAACAGGCCAACTTGTATGGCAGGCACGCTACATTTTAGCCAAACTGCCTCAGCAATGAAAAGTCAATGTACGAAACAAATCATTTCTCAGTATACATAACCATTGGCATGTCTCAGATTAAATGAAATGTCAGGTACAGATCGCGATGGATATTATTAACTCAGGAGCGTTGAATTACATAGAAAAGGCTCGCGAAGATTCCTAACCAGGCCCGCCACGGGTCTTGCGATAATTGATAAATAAGAAGGATGTATTTGACAATGAATCGTGATAGCATTGGAAAGTCTACTGTCGATGTCATTTCTTAAGTTGAACCGTGCGTTCGGCTACAGGACTATATGCCAAAATGGGTGTCACACGGGCATCCAGGTATGCCGTGAGGCCAGTATTGAAGTTAAATGATTTGAAAGATTCAGTTCATTAAAACGGATCGTAAATGCTGATGGATTAGCGATCGTTGGTCAGTTGACTCGTGTCTGGAAGCCTTCGACTGGATACAAACGCACGAGAACCAACAACGAAGCGTTAACTACCATGCCTTTGAATGTTGTCGACCGACTGGAGAACGGAATCCTTCTCAGGGTTAAGCGTCAGGCTGCAATCAATACTTCTCAATTTCGTGAAATCCGAGCGATCCCTGCGAAAGCCTGACTTATATACTGGAACCGAATTGCGTGTTAAATGCGTAGATGGGGAGTTTAGCGTTGTCAGCCACTGCGCAATAAAACTACCTCCGAATGACTGGATAATGTCCCACCGTCGGAACGAAGTGGATAATGGAGGACAGAGTTAAATAGATGCTGCAATAGTCTGTCCCAATCCCGCTCTGTTGGGCACACGGCGAACGTCATCATTCGCAACGATCGATCTGCTGTGTGGAAGGCTCCGACAGACTGACCGACTTGCACGCAAGTGCGTATCCCTCCCTCGTAAAAGTTTCTTTCCCTGAGTGTGCCGTGGGACCGTGGGACACAAAGTTGTAATATCGCTGAATGTAGATCTCAAATAAATCGTTTGAGTCAGGACACACTGACAGCTTTGCTAGGATTTAAAGAGCCCAACTGAGCAGTCTTCATTAGCTGATGAACTGGTTCTCCAGTGGCTGCCAGAATACTTGCATGGGCAGTACCGACTGGGCAGCCCACTACTTACAAAGTAATTACGTCGTAAGTTGCGAGTCTCGCCGACGTGAGTGAAAATGCCTACAAGGCGCAATCTGCACGCGCGGTTTCAGGCGTACAAAATAGCCAACTACACAGTTAGAAAATTGTATATAGTCTGCTGAGGGTTGAAGAGTTCGCACTGCTTGCGTGCCAGCTGGATATATCGGTTGATTAAGCTTCCGTTGGAGGACCAGGCTTCAATCCATTTTCGGCTCGTCTTGCTTCTGGCGTAGGTACTTATCTTGACGGCTGCGCAGTTGAACTCATGGCCCCTTTCGTAGGTGTGGACAGCTACCTGCGATACTTTTTCGCACTGTCAAACTGCTAGTTAGTGCCCATGTATGCACGATTTGAGCATGCGTTCACTCTGAGCTGTGTAGTTACAAGGACAGTTTAGGCATGGGTTGCGATACACTACCCAAAATTGTTCCTTAGTTGGTCTTTGATTTGCATGATGGCAGTCTTGCAATTCCAAAATGTATTTCCGCAGCAATGCGCCCAGTCTCTTCTGAGACGTCCTTAATGTATGGCAGGGCGTGCCATATATATGATGTTGTTTCTGTTTGGGCCCTCCGAGGTAGGTCGCGTAGCCATCGGCTGAATAACGCTTCCGGGTATCATTTCACAGCATTTGGTCGCGGAGATATCGGGCATCACCCACGTTTTCCTCCGGCTTGCTGCAACGAGTCTGAATCCGTTTTAAGAGCGCTCTCACACAGCTTCGTTTGTGAGCCACCGGTTAGATGCTATGACAGCTAGGGAGATGTATGAGGTTCATTGCCTTCCTATACACGATTGTCTCAATTTACCAGCTAGAATGTGGCTTGCGAGACCCTCAAGGAAAGGCAGTTGCTGCTCTCTTTATTCTTCCCTCGTGAACTGGAAAGATTCGTTTACGGAAGTCATGGAAGTTTATAAAATTTGTGCAGACTGCTCACGCTGTAACATAACGATATCAACTGAAAACTGAAACATAACATCCACTGTAGGAACGAGTGCATGCTTTCTTCGAATAGCGTAAACTGGGGGCAGCGGCTAAGATTACTAACTTTTATCGGTTAGGGTTTTGAAGGGCGGCTTTCTGACAAAGAAAAAATTAAGAAGTCCTGTTACTAGTATTTTGAGGACAAAAAATTGCCACAGAATGCACATATTCTAAGAGCAGGCTGTTTGGGCGACTGAGGGCATGTCTTGATCGACTAAAGTAGACGATCAGGAAACTCGAACAAGTAAAAATAAAAAGACTTGCCTGCATATCACGTTCAAATATTTCTTCCATTTCGAAGTCATCCGGATCCTCTCCGAAGGGGTTAATAAGGGCCTCCGCCACCTGGATAAGGAGAAAAGCGAAGGTATCAGGAGATCGTTGACAAAACAACACAACAATGCCACAGTGAGGTCACGCATCACCTAAGGCCAATGAGAGCTCTGGATGCACGCCAACCTTTCGGACACGTGGAAGCACTTGGAAAGTGGCATTGCTGCTCCTAGATATTCGACGGAAATGTTCCTGGTATTCCACCATGCTTTCCAATATTTCGTCGGACTGGAAGGTCGCAGCGGAGTTTGTCACGACATACCACCTTGCCTGTTGATCCTATGTGAGACCTCAGGTCTTCTGATTGAGGTATCTAAGTTGGGCTTCAAAGAGCACCCATCCTGTTTGCCTGTGTGATGGCCGTTGCGAAAAGCATAAGTCTCGCATCTTAAAACGGGCCACGCGGTGATATGCTGGACCAATAGGAGGGCCAGACCAGAGTACGACAGGCGTTATTGGGAATGTGCACCAATAAAAATGCACCAAATGAGGAGGGAGAAGTGACACACATAGGCGCAGGTTAACTCCGCACTAGCCACATGCGCCCGATCCCAACTCCGGTCTTTTTGACTTGCTCATGACACCGGGCCCAGGAGGATGATGGGGAAAAAGAAAGTGCGGTAGATTCTGCGCAAGTCTGAAATCATCATAACCTAATGTACACGCAAGTCACCACTCCGACGCTCATCCTGTTGTTGGCCGCAGAATAGACCTCGTCTAAATGGACAGTCGAACAGTCGGTCCGACATCCTGATGGCGCGCTTAATTTCCCGAAATAAGATCGGTTTCAACCCGGGCAAAATGTAGAGCATGCGAGTTACTTCCAAGACCCGGCTATCCATAATTCCTTCCTACTATTTTGACATTTAGGATCCTCAAAAGACAACTAAAATATAAGTGATTGAGAGTGTTCCCTGGCTGTGATAGTGAGGTAACTGCAGTGAAAATCTACCCCCACTATAATGCAGCGCAATTCAACCTTCCTACACTACACGGTTGTGGTGCATACTGCGGAAATAGTCGAAAAACGACGATCGAACTGTCGACTGTGATAAATGGGACATGTTTTGCGCCGCAGATACTCCCGCAACCGCGTGAAGATAAATTTGAGAAAGTGAATCCATGCGCTGGGAGATTTGGAGTTTGAGGGAGCCGTCTGGTCAAACCGTAGATCAAATAGAAACGTAGGTTAAATAAGCCCGTCAGTGAAGATAAGACGACAAAGGCCAACAAATGGAAACTCATAGTTGGCTCTCGCAAACGAGGGGGGAGGGCGGATATGGACCTCCTGGTGCAGGGATTTCCTTGCAGCAATATCAAAATTATCTACAAACAACCTTCGCTTATCACGTCCAGTAACGACTGCTTACTGAAAGTTGCTTTGATATGCGTGTGTTAGAAACTGATCCTGCCAACAGGGTGGACTGTAATGCCACTGTGCAAAATTGCTCCTATCGCATTGGATTTGGTTTTAGTTGTCGCTCTCAAAAGCCCAGATTCTAGCCTAAAAATTGATTGGTCCACGAGTAGCCCAGCTCGAGCATGCGTCGAAGAAAATAATTGGCATAACCTGACAAAATAACGCTCACTGATTCAGAAATGAAAAGAAAATTCCACCCTTGAGCTGTACTTATCTCTCATCCCTGTTACGAATGCGTTAGAGATTGATAAAGATAAAGGAGGTTGAAGTCTTCTGTATCTGCCCGGTTGTGCTGAAGCCGAATTCGCACAGTGATTGAGCAGCGCTCTAGGCCACTACATGTTCTCTCAAGGTCACCAGGCGTGAGCATGATTGCTCTCGATGGAGTTCTGTCGCTCTGGAGCAAAGGCGCCTTGTGGGTTAGAACAAAGCCCTGACCAAAGGGAATTGTGCGTGAGTCCAAGCGATTCAGTAGACACGCACAGTCGGGTTGTAGGAACAAGGATTGCGTGATAATGCCGAAAACTGTTGTACGGCCGTTGTCACTCAGTCAAACTGGGTTTGTGATGCGTCCAGTCAGTATTGCATAGAGGGCGGTAGGTCAGCCTTCCAGTGAAAATCCAGCGCTAAGTTGTGTCTCAGACCGTTAGCTGTCAGCTGAGTGTGCTCGACAGAGTTGAATAATTTAGCTGATCAAATTGCAAAACCCTCGACGACCTAGATAGAATTCTGGCCTAGGCAAGACTGCCGTGTTCTAGCCATCTGAACTAAAGTTTTCCTACTGCATAAATAAGACTTTCCGAAGCAGGCTTATTTCTTAGCAAAAGCCCAATCGGGCAATTAGCTTACACTATAGCACTGACGAACTCCATATTTTACAACAGTTTAGGTAGATATGTTAGTTCGACTATGAAAAACTCAGTGTTCATGTTTGGGGTCTCGTAACTTCGGTGGTTAGGGCAGAAGTTGTCGTGAAGCCTTGCTCCATTTGAACTGGTTCAAATCCCACCGCGGTCACTGGGTTATAAATGACTGGATCGGTGAAAATAACCACATATCCTGTATAGCATTTCTGCAGAAACCCATTGATTCGTAGGTAAAGACGGAAGTGGTTTTTAAACGGTTCCACCTAAAATTCTAACGTGTCTGAGGAGCGGCATTAAAATCGGTCAGTGGACTGTTCTAGCTTCTATATGAACAGCATCCAGGCTATTTAAATTACGTAAAAGCTTACCACTTTCAAGCTTTCTTATAATAGAGTAAAATGAGATGGTAAACGGAGAAACCCTGAAAGGATGATTATGATAATCTGCTGAAGATCAGCATGCTGAACTTTGGTATGGAGAATAAAGCTTAGAATGTATAGCGACAAATAAGCGAACCTCAGGTGATAGAATAGGTTGAGTAGGAAGCTAGGCCGTGCTCTGAAACTTTTATTCAAGTCTATTGATCGACAGGGATAACTAGACAGCAACAATAAGTGGGAAAAGTTTGAAGCACTGGTTTGGCAAATCTTGCGCAGTATGCTGTAAGCATGAGCAAAGGCGACGTGCCATGAATCAAGTTCTTATCAGAGTCCTATAAACTAATAAATTCACAACCTGTCCTGGAAGACTACCTTCAGAGCTTTGAAGTTGACATTACGGTCAGTCTAAAGGGTGGGGGGGGAGCAAAGATCTGTGAAAGCGGTTCATTTTATTGAAAAGCCATTTTGCTTTTGCTTGTGCTTAACCCCAGACATCAAGACTAACCTTCAGTTATTTGTGTTTCACTATACTCGACGGCGATGTGGAAACTCTATGCCCGAATGTCTGACGACGTTTAAATTAAGTTTCCTTCACGCTTGATGGCAACCATTGCTTAAAAGGCACTAACATGGCTACGTAGGTTTTAGCTGATTTTCTACATTATATGAAAGCTAGTCACATAATCACACCGGGTGTAAAAAGGTAGCCGCGATAGTTTGCAAATATATTTGTGTTTCTAATTAAATTTTCTAGGGGCAGTTTTTGTCAAAACATATGCAGGCTATTCACCCGTAGCTTTTTGCTTGGGATAAGTGCCGGTGCAAGAGAAAATTACCAAAATATATGCAAAAGAAACGTGCAATAAAATTAACTCAGATCTGTTAAATAGTTGCTATTTGTAACAAACAAATGAAGATACAAACAAAGGCACACTGATGTCCACTTAACATTTTCATCGGTCAGCATTCAGCAAGAAAAACCATGTGGAAATTGGGTACGAGACCCAATAAAATCTTAAAATAAACATCAGAAGAGGGCTAAGACGTTGAGGAGGCTAGCAGTTAATGGTTCTTCCCCGTAACTTCGGAGACTTGGGCTATTCGCTTACTGGCACCAAAGCGAGCTGGCCTTCTGGATACCAATAAATGCCAAGGAAAGAATGTATAAGTCAATGCATTCCTCTGACGGATGCAAATAGCTACACCACGATCTAGGCTGCGCAGGTGAAACCTATGTGTTAGATTAGTTGGTAATGAGGCAGATTTCAAATGAAGATACCATATACAATGTCCTTACTCCAATTTGCCCCATCGTGTAAAGGGAGTGGGCGTTAATCCATATATTCCAGGCTAAATTTAACGGGCTCACATTTCACTTTGGTAATGATGCCACAGAGGTTAGGTTATCACGTCAGAAAAGCTTAAAAAACCTCTCACTGGCAGCGTATATGGGTTTCACAATATCGGTCTCTCTCTCTATTGCATGTCATGCCATGCACTAATCGATTTCCGAAGCTGCCAGATAATGAGGTTGGGCGCGAAAGTAAACGTCTAAGGTGTGCCACAATATACAGGACGATAAACGCTTGCCAATTCACCCTACTCGCTTGTCGGAACTCAGTTAGTTTACTTTGACGAGGTATGGATCGTTACTGCGCATATCAGTCTTAGAGGGGAAGGGGGGCTTTTTATAAAACTGAGACATAAACTCGTAGGGGAACCTCTTTTCAAAATCTTTACTCCAGATACCGTTAAGCAGACATTAGTTCAGAATTAGCGTGTGCTTTCGAAGGGAACTAACCTTCAGCCAGCCCATGTAGAAGAGGAACCGAAGCATGCCAAACACGGGGACATACATGTCGATGGAGTGATTGGCATAGTTTTGGTTCGTATCGAGAAATTGCCATGCAAAAATCGAGGAGATGAAGTAACTGTGGACGGTTACGGTGGCAACCTAGGACGAAAGGGGGGGGGATTGGATTTCAGTAGCTCACTTGGTAAAGTATCAAAAAATTGAGGTTTACATAATCATAAAGAATTTTGATGATGAACGGTTCGATTTCGATTCATCGGGTCTGTACTCAGGCATGGATGGTCTACATTTAAAGGGTTTTCCACCAGTTTATCTATAATTTCTCTTGAGGAGATTAACTGAAGTGTCAAGCATATGTTTTCACCAGTGGTTTCAGCCTTACGGATGACATATTCTTCGGCTTTATCAATATTCAAGACGTTTGTCGATCGCTTTTCTGTCAAAATATCTTATCTCGACTATTTTCCATCATAAGAAATGTATATGGAGGGCGAAGTAGCAATGATAAAGGGAAGAAATTGTATTTTAATGAACTAAAGTATTTTCAATTGAGTCATTAGTCAACGCTTAATGAAAACATCGTTCAATCAACAGTTTACATTCACAGCAGTAATCTTCTTTGCGAGTTTGATTACCACCGATGGCAACATAAAAAGATAAACTCATAGTTAATGTGTATCACTGAAAAATATATTTAAAGGGCAATTACGAGTACTAGTTGGAAAATTCTGTAAGTTAAAATTACATGGGAAAAAAGCATGGGCGGACTTTGCGAAAGAGCCATTTTTGTAAGTTTTAAGTGTTCGCGGTTAACGTACAGCACTATTTTTTACCTACCTGTTCGTTTAACCTCTGTGTCAGTTATATGTGATTAAGTAAAAACTAAAAATAACGGATAATTTTTTGAAATAGTATTCAGAGCATATTTGCTAACAAGTAAGAAAAAGTTTACAAAAAAGAGGATTGAAAGAAAAATGCAGACTTTAGCAGAACACTTTAACAGACATTCAACTACGTATTTTCATAAATTAATGCCGTTTAGACAACTGCGCCTCGGAGTTTGCCCGAATAACGAATGAATATAATTGTTAATTCGATTACTCGAAGGTCTACTGTGGCACTGGGAGGCTTATTAAAGCGCAAAACCAAAAAATTGAGGACGATGTAAAAGTCAAACCTGCGTGTATGCCAGAGGGGTGTTTATCCAGTTATAAATCAGCAGTTGTTCCAGGCCTCTTCGAAATTTTTGTAACTCAGTTGTAATCGTTTCGATGACCTGCACTCCAACAATGCTACCCTCTTCGTGCATTTGAGTGAGCAGTTCTGCTGCCCAGAAGAGAGGCAGTGGATAGAAGGGGGGTTTGTTGTATGGTGCACTCTCGTATAACACTTTCAACTCCTCCTGAGTGATTAATGCTGAAAGGAAACGTGCTTAAGCACAGGATACAAGGCAACCTACTTGAAGCCAAAAGCTGTTGTTTGGTGGGGAACCGACGCCGCATCCTGGAGGACATACCGCGAGTGGCAAGACAGAAGGAAAGATTAATGTATCGCACGAATGTCTTTAGCTGATGTCGCAGCCGCTTAGAATTTCCGTGAGTGTATGCAGCCAGAAGCATTACTAATTCGTCGGGCCAGGGAATGGCAACGAACTGTTCCCACCAACGCGCAACTATTAGATCAACAAAGAACCCCATAACAAATCCGAGGGGAATCTGTTCGCCCATTGTGCAGCAGAGCAAACAGAACCCTTCAAATGCACTGACAGGGTAGAAAAAATAAGCGGATGATCACAATAAGTTGGTGCATTGAACTTTTGAAACAATTCGTTGAATAAAGTGACGATCGAGAATTCTCGATGTGGGTTGGCGGGGAAGTTTGTTTATTACAGACGAGAGCAGTATAAGATTAGAAATTAAATTAGTTCAACACAAAAATTATAATTTTAGTTCACCTACCGTCTCATGTTATCAGGCATTATAAACCGGTATGCTATTGAAATCAGGGAATAAATTCCAATGAAAATAACAAATTCACACCAAATATAATAATACGCGCTCCCCTTCCATCTACTAAGGTGTTATGAATAAAAGTTTAATAGCACCTGAAAAGTAATTTCATAAAGGCCAAAGGCGAATTTGTCGCTATTTTCGATGAGTATAAAATTGTCATCCTCAGATATTATTGAAAACACGCAACAATACTGCAGAGGTCATAAGAAGCCGTCAATATAACAAAACAAACCAACATGTTCCTGATTTCAATTTGAACTAAAACCCAGAGAGTTTTTAATATGAAAAATTCTGTTTCAATTCTCAAAGGCAGAAAGCCATAACTCTTATATAATCCTTAGTTGCTCAAAAGTTACCTGCGGAGTAGCATACTCAATAAGTATGTGATACCACTTAGAAGGAAAAATCTGAGATTGATATCTTCGAGAAAGCAAATAACATTTAGCGCTTTCCGTTCCATTCAGCTTTTAATATCTGAGATAAATAGAAGTACGCCTTTAAGCTATCTATTAATCTCATACAATTGATAAATATGCATAACAATATACGAGAAGTTCAGTGTTAAACAGAAACAAAATAACGCGCTAATGGTTATGGCTTTCTTAGCCTCATAGACCACTTATTTGGCAACATATGTCTAAGAAGCTGACGTATGAATATTTCAAAAGTGTAAACAACAATTTTTGTAGGCAGGTGGGGTTGAAGAATCCACATACTCAATCCAATCTTCCTGAGGACATGCAGTTTAAATGGATGCTTACGGGGGTTTGTTTTAGTGGTGAGTTGGTAGAAGTGCCCGCAATGGAGGGGCACCGTCTAAACCAGGTGTGCTGGAAATATATTTCACTAAATTCTCCTGAAATCACCCAAAATCCAAGGAAAACTGTGTTATGTTGGCTATTCACATAACGTAATATTTCGTGAAGTCTGATTACTTTGGTAGTTCGCATTTGAATCACCCTCTTGCATAGGTCTTCGGCCTCTCAATCCATTATCCATAAGTCTGCTCATGGCTATGCAAACCATAACGAGACGATACAGCAATCTCCTATAGTGTCCGGTTCAAAAACCTCCTTAACTTCAACTCCTGCTCTTCTTTTAACGAATCCATTAACGCCTTCTTCCTCGCGAATAGGAATTTCCAACGCAGTAGCTATCAGCCCTGTCGTAAGCCCACCTTTAATGTCAGTAACTCCGTCTTAAGTGCCAAGACCGACTGCTTCTCCGTTTCAATGTAGTTTTCCTTGTATTCCTACTGTTGACTTAGTCAACAAAACTGGGTCAAGTCCACCTCGTTCCCATTCCACGCTATCCACTCCGGTCACAGCTGTCCAATCTATTAAACTTATCAATAACCTGGGCAAGTCAAAGTATGCTCCAAACTTAAGTTCCAAAAAAAAAAATGTTATTAAAGTTGGGAAACCTCCTAACCCTCCAGCATCTACCATACATACCCAAAATTTCCTTAGCAATTATCCCAACCAATCAACTTCTCAGGCTCCCCCATTATTTAAGACTACCCCTTTCGGTTACAGTTTTCCAAAACAATTTGTTCCGTTTTCAAATCTTATTCTCCCCCATATTATTCCAGTATTCCTCAAAATCCTATTTATAGGCCTCCTATATTCGATAACGCAGAAAATAGCCTTCCTCTCAATGTATACCACCAAAATCTGTTTCTCTACAATAATCCTAATTTAGTTAGCAGAAATAGCTTAGCTAATTGTAGAGAGCAGCCATTTTATGTTCCGCCAGAACATTCCTATCTACAGATAACTTGCCCATCACCATATCTTCCTTTTTTATAATTAACGATAACCCTAGTTTGGATACTCGAACTAAGCTAGATGTCATATTACTTAATGCTAGATCTGTTTTAAATAAGATGGCGCAACTGAGAGCCATTGCTTTCGAGTTAATGCCCGATGTTTTATGTGTAACTGAATCTTGGACCCATCCCTTAATTTCTGACTCTTTGCTTGTCATAGACCAGTACGATCTCTACCGTCAAGACCGCATTAGTAAGCGTGGTGGTGGTTGTCTTCTCTATATTAAATCTTCATTTAAGCATTTCCCTTTTTATCTAGATGTTACGTCATTCTCTGGTAATTACTGCTTCGCATCCATTATCCTGTCGCCCCGGCAAAAGGCGATTCTCGGATGTATTTACAACCCGCCTAATTCATCATCCGATGATGATGCAAAACTTTGTGAAATTTTTAAATTGATTTCGAAGTCCAATTTTAACATTAAAATAAGCGCTGGGGACTTTAATTTTCTTAAAATTGACTGTATTTCAAAATCTTGTCCACCCAGCTTTCCGCCTTTCCTTGATACCATTAATTTTTCTAATTGGTCCCAGCTTGTCCGTTCTTCAACGAGAGACAAGCATATTTTAGACCTGATTTTCACAAACGATATTGCTCCCCTCTTCGTTGATTTTAAGCAGGGTCTCTTCGAAAGTGACCATACACTAATTCACTGTTGCCTTCCGATTGTTTCATCGCAAAAGGTTAGTGCCATTCGTACCTATCATGCTTTTGACCTCGCAGATATGAGCTTAATTAGTAACTTTTTTGACTCATTGGACTGGCAGAATCTCTCCTCCATGAACGACGCAGCAAGTCTTTGTGACTTCGTGTCAGTCGTTTCAAATAACATCCTGGAGCTTGTGCCAACCAAAATAGTCAAGCCCTATATCTCGGAATCCTCCGTTCCTCAATTTCTTTTGCCACGACTAAAGAAATTGAAGACGCAGTTGAAAGATAAATGTACAAGTTCATTATCTGTACATCTAAGGATCGGAGAGATTTTTGAATAAGCCTCTAAGATTCGTCTTGCACGTGACAGACAGAGGGAATCTTGCGCACTCAGTGAGCCAAACTCTGCAAAATCTGTTTCTCAACTGTTCCGCCGTCGATCCTCCTCTAAACGAGGTTATGAAATTCCTCCATTACTTAATGAAGATAAGAACTTCGTTCTGGAAGACTCTGACAAGGCAGAACTGTGTAGTGCGTTCTTCGCAAATCATCTTACGATGGAATCTGAACCGGTTCCGACGTTTCAGGCATCCTCATTGAATGTTATCGGCACTATTGATTTCTCCTTAGAAATAATTCGTAAGCAAATCATTCGTCTGAAAAACTCGCACTCTTCGGGAACTGACAGTATTCCAAACTCAGTTATTGAGAGAGTGCCGAGCTTTCCCCGATTGCTTAGCCATTTATTCTCAGTTTATCTTTTAAACGGATTCTTTCCTGACTCATGGAAGACATCTATTATCCTTCCTGTCTTCAAGTCGGGATCTCGTTCGGACGTAAATAATTATCGAAACGTTCACAAAACCCCGGCTCTCGCAAAACTTCTTGAAAAAATTATTTTTAATCAAATTCTCGACTTTTGCCAAGAAAATAAGCTTTAAAGCGACTCACAATATGGTTTTCTACCTGGGAGATCATGCGAAGTGTGTCACTTAGCTTTTCTTAACCTCGGCACTTCCCTTCGTAACGAGCAACAGTCAGTGGTTGTGATCTACTTTGACCTGAGCAAAGCCTTTGATAAGGTACCAAACAAACGTCTTCTAGTGAAACTGGAAGCCCTCGGCATCCGGCCTCCTCTCCTTGACTTCATTGGTTCCCACTTGTCTAACCACAGCCAGAAGGTCTTAGTAGGTAATAGCTATTCGACGCCTCAGCCGATCACGAGTGGCGTTTTTCAAGGCACCGTTATAGGTCCCCTTCTCTTCATTCTGTACATTAACGAAATTTCAACTTTACTCACAAATTCACAATATTTCGTTTACGCTGACGATCTCAAGTGCATTTATTCATTTTCTAAAGACACTGCTAATAGTTGCGTTGACAAAATCAACACTGATCTACTTATGCTCTCACGTTGGAGCTGTACTTGGCAGATGGAATATTCTCCATCCTAGAGCAGTTTCATGTGTTTTGGCCCTGCAAAGCTTCCTGGACCCCTAGTATTTCAAAATAGTACACTTTTAGAACGATCAACCATAAAAGACTTAGGTCTAAGTTACACGAATAAGCTAGCATTATCGCCTCATGCAGATCGAATTTTCGCAAAGGCTGCACAGATATGTGGTTTTATATCACATAATTTCTTCCTTCCGGAAATAAAGTTAAACCTATACCGCATGTTTGTTCTTCCTTTCCTCGAATACTGCTGTCCCCTATTTGGGCTGATGAATGCCTCTGACCGCAGTAAGATTGAAAAAGTTTAGAGGGTTTTTACTCGAAGACTATTTTCTCTTCCTGGATCCAGTATCTCCTATACGGATAGATGCCATTTAGCAAACATTAAATTTCTGTGGGTTAGAAGACTCGAAGCCGGTCTCTGCTTCCTATTTCGCGTTAAGTCTAGCCCAACGCTCCCACGAATTAACGCTCTCACACCGGTGGATCGACCCTATGCCACTCGTAATTCCTCCATGATCATTTCACCACCCCTTAGCTCCACAACTAACCGGACTCAGTTTTTTGCCTCCAAATATGCTTTCATCTGGAATAATCTTCCACTGCAAATTAGGTTGTCGTCCACATTAGCTATTTTAAAAACACAGTTACGCAAACATTTAACTTCGGAAGATATAAAGTCCTTATTGTCTGTTTCCTTCCCTAACTCGCAACTTTAGGATTTTGAAAAGGGTCCTCCTGGTATTTGAGGCAGCTCTCTTGATATTATATTGGTCTCTTATTATATTTCCATCATCCTCTGCAGAGTCAATCTTTGAATTTACTTTTTCTTCCCCTCCTTTTAAACTAGCATTGCCAACTCTTGACAACCTTCATACTTACCTCCGAATTTGCAACCCTGACGATAGTCTCCAGGTTCTGTTGATGATCGAGGTGGGTTCTGATGGTTTCGCCTCTTTGGTGATGGACTATACAGTCAGCAAGGTCACATCTCGATGATGATCTCATGACCTCTACTGTCCCGTCTTCGTTTCGACCATGTTGTCTACGATGAGTTCGTCCTCTCTCGTCTCCACTGGTGTTTATAAACAGTAGCTCTGACTGCTATATTATGGACTATATAGTCAGCAAGGTCGCATCTCGATGATGATCTCGTGACCTCTACTGTCCCCTCTTCGTTTCGACCATGTTGTCTACGATGAGTTCGTCCTCTCTTACCTCCACTGGTGTTTATAAACAGTAGCTCTGACTGCTTTATTATCTCTTACCCGACAAGGAGCGTCCCGAACCCTCATACGTAGTCAGCAACATCATTATACTATCCCATTGCATTTAGCTATTAATTTTTTAGTGAAGCAGATTTTTTCTCCTATTTTTTTTTTAAATTGGCGGCTCGCCGAACTCCGCCTCCGATTTAACCCTAGGAGTTTTTTTACTGCTTCTTTTCCAGTTCACTGTATATGCCAAAGATTGTTGACTTTTGTTTTAAAAATGGCAAATCTTTTTGAATCGGATATGTTTACCATACTACTCATTTCTGCTGTTTATATGGATGCTCACATAGTGCAGCACTTATCCACTTTGTATTTATTTAAACCATGGTACTAAGTTTGTAATGATGGGGCCCTCTGGGCCTTAAATATACAATTTATTTATTTATATTTATTTAAATACCTTACTGAGAAGACGGTTTCCTGGACTGGATTACGGTTTTATAAATAGTTTGAAGCCTTTGAAGAAGCAGTCTCCGGTGTTAATTGCACTCGATCGTTTGCTGGCGTGCACGATTAGAGTTCGGGGTTTAGCAGCCTTATATAGTAGATTTGATTGATAAAGCACATCTAGGGCACCATCAAACGCCCTCAGAACACAGGAAAAATCTTAAAACAAATTCATCCTCACTGCCCACACTTTATGTTCGCTTTGGTTGTATGCCTAGACCAAAGTGTGCGAAATATGGATTTGTTTTAAGTGAAAAAAATGTCTTCAATGGTATGGTTATAGCAAAATTAGAAATAAAACTGTTCTAAAATGAAGAGTTTAATGTTTTATTGTAATAATTTTAAGGGTCAAAATAATCTTTCAGTTACGGATTTACAAGAGTGTTCACTCGACTGAGGTAGAATTGGCTGTGGTCAATTCGGAAAAAAGTCACATCTAATCAGATGCGAACGCAGCCTTTCGATGTGCAGCCTGGTCGACGAATTAGCATTAATTGGACTGATCTCTAAAAAAGGTGAAACCGGGTAAGGGGTATGAAATGTTCAACGGTTAGAAACTTCCAATGTTATCGAACAGTCATTATATTTTATTAGATAATACGGGATCGGTTGTTGTTCGATCTAGTTTTATGGAAGATTAATCTCTGCATTAATCTCTTATTCTGGTTCAAAGTTACCTGCGCGTACCACAGAACTTGGTGCGATTTCTAATATGTGGTTTGGTGCAGTTCCTTTAGATAACTGAAAAGTACCATTGGAAGGATCAATCGTTCAATCCACAATTTTTCGTAAACCCTGAACGGCAGTAAAATGGCGGATGACCTTCTCATCTGCAAAAATATCACATAGTTAGTTCAATTCGTAGAAATTTTTTTCGTAAACAACACTGAACCATGTTAAACCAAAATATTCATGCCTATGAATCGTGATTAAAAAAGACTAATTGATAAAAACTGACAAGGAAAATTTCAATCAGCCTGAGAATTTTGCCTTCACACATTCCTGCCAAACTTTTGAAGAGATACTAGTTAGGAACACTATCGAAAGCCTTATAAAGGTCAATTTAGGCAGCAAACACCGTGTTTCTTTCATCAAGTGCTATTGGATAGTTGATCATGGTGTGAAGTAACGTCATAAAACACACTCTTCCTCTGCGAAACCTGTATAAGTTCAGTATATCTAAGGGTGATAGGCATTGCCTTTGAAGACCCTATTAAAAACGGTACTGAAAATATTGCCGTTAAAATACATGTTACTGCAAAGTAGTGAGTAGCATATTCACGTAGAAAGGAAATAGTTTTGTAACAGGGGAATATAGACCCAATCATCCTTAAGGACACACGATTACCTATGTCAAATAATACATATCAGTGTTATCTGTATATATGTATTTATTTTTTGCCAGTTAACAGGCAAGGTCAAAAGAGATATACAGTAGAGCATCGAGCTGCCAGGTAAAAACTCCCTGATCGTTCTTTCAAGTGATATCAGGAGAAAAAACTGCAGCTTATTGAGTTATTAAAGTTTGAGACGGAAGGGTTGAAACAGGTGCATGGTGTAGTCATTGTCCCTTCAGTGTTATGTATCTGGTATTCTACACCAGCAGCGGGTATTTCGGCGAACGGTTGCTCGCTGTTAACTAAGGAATAAGCCAATTACGCACTGCAGAGTCAGCAATATTGCCCTCAGCTTGAAATGTGGCACAGGGTTCAGAGTCCACGAACGCCATCAAAATAGAAAAGAACACAGCTTCCACAGAGTCAGCAACCAAAATTCGTGGATAGTGTCCTGAATGTAGAAAACTAATGACAGCTCACGTAAAAAAGGGTAGCTTTGCTGAATTTGGATACTTCTGCGTAGCTTATTCCAGACTGCTATAGCGTTTACTGAAAAAACTGACGGTAGGTAACCGTGCATGCCAGAGGAAGGAATAAAAATACATCTCAATGACTGGTGCGCCGAGGGTGGTCAAGATACCTCAGAATTGTAAAGGGGTTAAAGGTTCAATGGTTTAAAAATTTAAACAGTAAACATAGTCCTTTCTGTAATCTGCGAAGCCACAGCGAGTTGAGGTTGGTATGCTTACAGCGTTTTTGGTAGAAAAGGTTTCGGTGTCCCGAAGCGATAACTCATTTATTAAAGAAGCGCTGAAATAATTATATTTTCTTCCATTAACTAGCGTGCAGAAGGCTAAATAGCAACGAGCAGTATTCCAGACTAGGGGAAATTTACACCATTCAAAAAGCTTTCCGACTAGGCAAAGCAGACCCCAGCCCCGACATTAAAATATCTTTAAGGCCTCTAAAAATTATTTAAGAAAATAAAACCCAGGCAGCACTTCTGTTAGAAGGAAGAAGGACCTTACGGGAATCGCACAAACAAGTGTTTTTTTAGCCGGACTACGAGCCGAGAGAACGACTGAAAATGAGGGAACTGCGGAAAGAATTGATGGAGAGAATTGGCAGAGGAGAGAAATGGCTGAAAATCAAAGACGGTCAAATAGTCCAGATAAATGTGTCTTTCCAGTGGCTTAAACCTTTAACAATGAAGGCTGGGTCTCCCCGACGAATCGATCATTGAAAGTCATCTCCGCAAATGTACAAAGCCTGTTCAAAAAGCTGGATGAACTTAGAAATGTTGTTGACGAAATTAAACCAGACGTTATGGCTTTCACTGAAACGTGGCTTTCTGCAAAAATAACTGATTCCGAAATATCACTCAGAGGATATCAGTTCTTCAGGAGAGACAGACCAAGTCGAGGAGGAGGAGTCATAGTTTATGTCACTTGCAAGCTGACCGCAATGGCTGACATACATATTCCATTGCGCGATGTGGAAGTCTTAAGCATTACTTTATGTGCTAAGTATTCCAGACCACTGACGATATCGGTTGTGTACCGTTCACCTTATCAGACTTCCGATCAGGATCTCATTCTCATAACGTAACTCTACAAAGCCAGCGAGAAAAAAAATGTCCTCATTGTTGGAAACTTTGACGCTCCTGATATTGACTGGAAAACATGGACTGCGCAAAGAATGCCAGATAACTTCAACCAAAAACTACTACAATGGGCAACAGACAAACTACTCTCTCAGTACGTCACCTTTGGCACACGAACTTCTAGCTAAACTAGAAGCTATAGGATTTCGTAGTCCCCTTACTGACTTTATTAGATCATACCTAAATGATCGAAAACAAAAAGATTTAGTGGGGTCCTCATACTCAAGTGCTACCCCGATTGTGAGTGGCGTCCTTCAAGGTACCGTATTAGGTCCTCTGTTGTTCTTACTGTATATAAATGATATTTCATCGATAGTTAAACATTCTCAATCTTTTATTTATGCTGATGACCTCAAATGCGTGTATTCCTTCTCTAACTCTAGGACCGAACAATGCCTTGAACAAATTCATTAGGAATTAGACGCTCTTTCGGCGTGGAGCTCCACATGGCTAATGGAGTTCTCACATTCTAAGTGTCGCAACATGAGTTTTGGGCCTGTAAGGCTGCCGCATCCTCTTATTTTTAAAGGTTGCCCTATGATTGAAGGTTCCTCCATCAAGGACTTGGGCTTAAGCTACACCAATAAATTAGATCTTTCGCCTCATGCCGATAGAATTATGGCCAAAGCTGCTCAGATTTGCGGCTTTATTTCTTATAATTACTACCTTCCTGAAATTAAATTAAGACTTCATCGTATGTTTGTACTTCCCATTCTTTAATTTTGCTGTCCTTTCTTCGGTTTAATGAACGAATCTAGCCGTTCAAAAATTGAAAATGTCCAAAGGCATTTCACAAAAAACTCATATTTCCTACTCTTTAAACTACTTCCTACTCAACAAGATGCCAGCTAATGAAGCTAAAATTTCTTTTGGTCAGGAGACTTGAAGCAGGCTTTTGTCTCCTTTTCCGACTAAATAATAGTTCAACACTCCCCAAGCTTTCTGTCATTACCCCCGTTAGTCTTCCTTATAACCTAAGAAATTCTGCACTAATTATACTTCCCCCTGCGTCCTCCACGTGTAAACGCTCTCTCTTCATTGCTTCTAGGCTTCTGGGTTTTCTTTGGAATAACTTGCCAATTGAAATTAGGTCGTTAACTAGTTTATCTGCATTCAAGCGAAGACTGCACATTTATCGAAACACTGATTCAATTAACCTTTTATTTTCCTCATCTTTTTCCAGTAGCTTTCCCCATGACTCGGAGAAAGGACCATCGGGAATTTAAATGACCCTCTTGAAACTATATTTTCGCTACCTCGGGTCGCCTATGAACTATGATCAGTATCAGTATATCACCAGTTATATCACCAGTCATCCAAACAATGACGTCGTTCGGACGTACACATTCGGTGGTCCACAGTCTTAAATGCTACCGTTTCTTTGGATACTAACCATCATCAGAATTCAATTCTGGATCCTAAGATGCTGGGGACTTAAGTTCATTGACTCATTTTCGTAAGATTTTGTTTCATACGCCTAAGTGATCAAGGACTAATCAACTCGATGTTTCATTATCTCATTCTGAAATGCTACTACCGTATTACCCTACTCTACCACCTGACCATTTTTTCCTAAGCAGTTTTTTCTCCTACCTTCTAGTCAAAAATGAAGGCTTATTGAACTCTGCCTCCATTTTTATGGTAGGAGTTTTTTTCACTGCCTATTTTTTTCTAGTTCACCATTAATTTTAAAACATCGCTAACTGTTGACATAGCAGGACAAGTTATGTATTTGTGCATTTTATCTGCACACATTGTCATAACTTTATTTCGTTACTATTGTTTGCTAAGAAAGTGCTTTGCCGGTGCTAACCAAATATAAATTCTAAATTCTAAATAAAGAAGGACAACAGTCAAACTGTCTTGACCTGATTTTTACCCGAGATGAGGAAAATGTGCTTGACCTACAGGATCAACCGCCATTAGGGTCAAGTGATCACGTTACGCTGTGCTTCGAGTACTCACTGTTTTCAAAACCAAATTTAACCGATAATTGGGTAAGAAAAATTTGGAAGGGGGACTTATCACTTATGAGAAGACAACTGTCAGAGATATCCTGGGAAACAGAACTACATGGTGAAACCAATAAAGATTGGACGACATTGAGCTCGTTATTGAAAAGGATTTTACCTCAACTGTCCTCTCAGGAGAAAGACAACCACAAACCGCCCAAAGTGGATAAATGCAAACTTGCAGGCCTCTTTCAAAAAAGAAATCTGTTTTGGAGGCGTTACAGACGAGCCGGCTCTGATGCTTACTTACGGGAATAAAAGCAGCAATGCAACGTTTGTAAATGTGAGGTTACTAAGCTGAAGAAGAAGTTTCGAACTAAACAAACTGCAAAAATCGTTGGAACACCCCAAAATGCTATATGGCTACATACGGAGTACAAATAGAATTCAGGAAATGATTCCTGCCCTTAGGTCTGCAGACAGAAAACTAGAGACCAACGACCAGGTTTAAGCATCCCTTCTTTCAAAAATTCTTTCAGAACGTCTTCACCCGAGAGCCTAATAATTTTGCTGCTATTCCACCAGTTTGTCAACCAATGTTTCCTCCTCCTTTACCTTCCTCCTTCACCTCCTCCGCATCCACAACCGAGGACATAGACCAAGACTTTTCAACCGACCATATTTAGAACCGAATTACTTCGTATAAAGCCTGCCAAGTCACCTGAGCCGGACAAAATTCCTACCTTATCACTAAGAGAACTTGCTGATGAACTGTGTTTACTAGTGTCCA